>OX411555.1:31765000-31940000 GCA_948146395.1 Fragum whitleyi
CCATCAGCCCATCAGCCTAGCAACCCCCTCTCTCTCTCTCTCTAATTCTCCTATATTCTTTCTTTTTCTGTGTATGTGTGTGTGTTTTTATGGGACTTCCAGCCTAGCAACCCTCTCTCTATCGCTCTCTCCTTCTCCCTCTTTCTCTCTAACTTCTCACTTTCTCTCCATCTGTCTCTCTTTTTCTGTGTATGTGTATGTGTGTTTGTAATAGAATCACAAGTCTGGCAACCTTCTCTCTTCTCCCTTCTCCCCCTCTCTCTCTCTCTCTCTCTCTCCTTTGTACTCTCTCTCACTCTCTATCTTTCTTACACTCTCTTTCTGTGAATGTGTGTGTTTTTGATAAACCACCAGCCTACTCACCCTCTCTCGCGCGCTCACTCTCCCCTTTCCCTCTTTCTCTCTTTCCCTATCCCTCTCTTTTTTGGTGTATGTGAGAGAGTGTTTCTGGTAGACCTCCAGTCTAGCAACCCCTCTCTCTCCCCTCTCTCTCTCTCTCTCTCGTTCTCTCCCATTTTCAATCTCTTTATCTCTGTTATATTGCGTTTCTGATAGAACACACCAGCCAAACAACCCTCGTTCTCTCCCTCACTCTCTCTATCTCATTCTCTCTTTCCAGTCTCTCTCTTTCTTTGTATGTGTGTGTGGTTTCTGATAGAAACTCTTCAACTCTCAACCTCTCTCTCTCTCTCTCTCTCTCTCTCTCTCTCTCTCATCTCTCTCTCCTCTCTCTCTCTCTCTCTCTCTCTCTCTCTCTCTCTCTCTCTCTCTGTATGTATGTGTGTGTTTTTGTTAGAACCACCAGCCAAGCAACCCTCCCTCTCTCTCTCTCCTCTCTCGCTTTTCCCACATTCACTCATATGTCTGCATATGTCTGTGTGGGTGGTTTTGATAGAACTACCAGCCTTACAACCCTCTCTCTCGCTCTCTCTTTTTCTCTCTATCTGTCTCTCTTTTTCTGCATATGTCTGTGTGTGTGTTTGTGATGGAACCACCGGCGTTGTATTTTTCTGGCTTTCTCTCTCCCTCTATCTCTCTCTTTCCTTCCTACTCTCTCTTTCTCTCTCTCGCTCTCTCTCTCTCTCTTTCTTTGAATGTGTGATTTTGATAGAACCATCATCCTACTAACCCTCTCCCTCTTGGTCACTCTCTCTCTCTCCCACTTTCTCTCTTTCCCTCTTCCTCTCTTTTTGGGTGTATGGTTGTGTAAGTTTCTGATAGAACCGCCAGCCTAGCATCCCATCCCTCTCTCTCTCTCTGTTTTTTTCTCTCTCTTTTCACACTCTCATTATCTTTTTCTATTTCTGTATACGGCTGTGTGCTTCTGATGGAGCCACCAGCCTAGCAACCTCTCTCTCTCTTTCTCTCTCTCTTTTTCTCTCTCCTTTCTTACTCTCTTGCTATCTCTTTCTCGGGATGAGTAAATATGTTTCTGAAAGAACCACCAGCCTAGCAACCCTCTCTCTGTCTCTGGCTACCCAACCCTCTCTCTTTCCTGTTTTCTCTCTATCTCTCCCTCAATCTCCCTACCACTCTCTCTCTCTCTTTTCTGTGTATGTGTGTGTTTCTGATAGAACTACAAGCCTAGCAACCCTCTCTTTCTCTATTTCTCGCTCTTTTCCTCTCTCTCTTTATATCTCGCTATTTCTTGCTCTCTCTCTCTCTCTTTCTCGGTATGTATGTTTTTGTTAAAACCACCAGCCTACTAACCATCTCTCTCTTGCTCACTCTCTTTCTTCCTCTTTCTCTCTTTCCGTATCCCTCTCTTTTTTGGTGTATATGTGTGAGTGTTTCTGATAGGACCTCCAGCCTAGCGACCCCCCTCTCTCGTTCTCCCTCATTTTTTCTCTCTCTTACTCTGTGTAATTGTGTGTTCTTGAGGGAACCACCAGCCAAGCAACCCTCTCTCTCTCTCGCTCTCTCCCTCACTCTCTCTATCTCACCCTTCTTTGCCTGTCTCTCTATATCTCCCTATCTCTTTCACTCTCTCTGTCTCTTTCTTTGTATGTGTGTGTGTTTTTGATAGAACCACCAGCCTAGCAAACCTCTTTCTCTCCTTCTTCCTTTCTCTTTCTCTACTTCACTTTCTCTCTCTCTCTCTCTCTCTCTCTCTCTCTCTCTCTTTCTCTCTCTCTCTCTCCCCCTCCTTCTCTCTTTCTCTCTCTCTCTCTCTGTATGTATGTGTGTGTTTTGATAGAACCACCAGCAAAGCAACCCTCTCTCTTTCTCTCTCTCGCTCTCCCTCTTTCTTCCATCTGTCTCTCTTTTTCTGTGTATATGTGTGTGTTTGTGATTGAACAACCAGCCTTGCAACCTTCTGTCTTTCTCTTTCTCTCTGTCTCTCTCTCTCCCTATCTCTATTTCCCTCCTACTCTCTCTCTCTCTCTCTTTGTCTATCTTTTTCATTCTCTCTCTATCTCTCTTTCTGTGAATGTGTATTTTTGATAGAACCACCAGCCTATTAATCCTCTCTAAACCTATGTGAATTAGCAGTCGGAGGCTAGGAAAGGATGTAATGGTAGTACTGGCGTGAGAAATACCAGGAATCCATTGTTAGGTGCTCCGGCCGCCGCGATATAACTGAAATAATGTTGAAAGCGGCGTAAAACCCCATTCAAACAATCAGTATTAATCCTCTCCCTCACGGTCACTCTCTCTCTTTTTAGCTCCACTGGCTGAAAGCCACTGGGGCTATTGTCATGGCATTGTGTCCGTCGTGCGTCCGTCCGTCCGTCCGTCCGTCCGTGCGTGCGTCCGGTCGTAAACTTTTCTTTAAAAATCTTCTCCTCAGAAACTACTGGATGGATTTCAACCAAACTTCACAGGAATGATCCTTGGGTGACCCTCTTTCAAAGTTGTTCAAGAAATTTTGATCCAATGAAAAACATGGGTTTAAGGGGCGTGGCTAATTTCCAAATATGGTAAAAAGTGAGTTTTCTCCGATTCTAATCAATGGATACCAATGAAATTTTACATGAAAGATCCTTGGGTGACCCTTTATCAGTCTTCAAAAAATCATTGTGATCGGATGGAAAATATGCATTTTATGGGCGGAGGTCATTTCTCTATATGTTATATAGTGGAAAATTTGAAAATCATTTTCTCAGAATTTAACTGATGGATATCAACCAAATTTCATTGGAATGATCCTTGAGTGACCCTTTATCAGTTTACAAAAAATCATTGTGATTGGATGGAAAATATGCATTTTATGGGCAGAGGTCATTTCTCTATATGTTATATAGTGGAAAATTTGAAAATCATTTTCTCAGAATCTAATTTTTGGATATCAACCAAATTTCACTGGAATGATCCTTGAGTGACCCTTTTTTCAGTCTACAAAAAATCATTGTGATCGGATGGAAAATATGCATTTTATGGGCAGAGGTCATTTCTCTATATGTTATATAGTGGAAAATTTGAAAATCATTTTCTCAGAATTTAACTGATGGATATCAACCAAATTTCATTGGAATGATCCTTGAGTGACCCTTTATCAGTTTACAAAAAATCATTGTGATTGGATGGAAAATATGCATTTTATGGGCGGAGGTCATTTCTCTATATGTTATATAGTGGAAAATTTGAAAATCATTTTCTCAGAATGTAACTCATGGATATCAACCAAATTTCACTGGAATGATCCGTGAGTGACCCTTTTTCAGTCTACAAAAAATCAATGTGATCGGATGGAAAATATGCATTTTATGGGCAGAGGTCATTTCTCTATATGTTATATAGTGGAAAATTTGAAAATCATTTTCTCAGAATCTAATTTTTGGATATCAACCATATTTCACTGGAATGATCCTTGAGTGACCCTTTATCAGTGAACCAAAAATTATTTTGATTGGATGAAAAATATGCATTTTATGGGTGGAGGTCATTTCTCAATATGTTTAATAGTGGAAAATATGAAAATCATTTTCTCGGAATGTAATTGATGGATATCAATAAAAAATTGATGGTATGATCTTTGGGTGACCCATTATCATGCAGCCAAAAATCATTTTGATTTGATGAAAAATATGTCTTTAAGAGCAGAGGTCATTTCTCTATCTGTTATATAGTTCAAACTTTGAAAATCATTTTCAACATCAGTAGAACCCGAAATATCTAAAAATCAAGTCAAAACATTTATTTGCTTTTACAAGAATTTCAAGCCTGTGGAGCGACTCAAGCCATTCATGGCTTTCTAGTTCTCTCTTCATCTCTTTTTTCTCCCACTGTCTCTTTCTCTCTTTCCTTGTATGTGTGTGTGAGTTTCTGATAGAACCACCAGCCTATCATCCCCCCTCTCTCTCTCTCCTTCTCGCTCTCTCTCACATTATCTCTCACTCTTTCTCTGTGTAATTGTGTGTTTCTGAGAGAATCACCACCCTAGCAACCCCCTTTCTCTCTCTCTCTCTCTCTCTCTCTCTCTCTCTCTCTCTCTCTCTCTTTCTCTCTCTTTTTCTCTCCCTCTCTCTTTTCCTTCCTTTCTTACTCTCTCTCTCTCCTTTTAGCTCTCTCTCTCATTATCTCTCACTCTTTCTCTGTGTAATTGTGTGTTTCTGAGAGAATTACCACCCTAGCAACCCCCTTTCTCTCTCTCTCTCTCTCTCTCTCTCTCTCTTTCTCTCTTTCTTTTTCTCTCCCTCTCTCTTTTCCTTCCTTTCTTACTCTCTCTTCATCGGAAAGTGTGCGTATATGTTTTTGAAAGAACCACAAGCCTAACAACCCTCTCTCTATCTCTCTCTCTCTCTCTCTCTCGCTCTTTCCTGTTTTCTCTCTATCTCTCCCTCTATCTCTCTCGCTATCTCTCTTTTTCTGTGTATGTGTGTGGGGGTTTCTGATAGAATTATTAGCCTAGCAACCCCCTCTCTATATTTCTCGCTCTCTCCCTCTGTCTCTTTATCTCTCGCTATTTCTCGCTCGCTCTCTCTTCTCTTTCCCTTCCACGGTATGTGTGTGTATGAGTTTCTGATATAACCACCAGCCTAGCAACCCTTTCTTTCTCTCGCTTTCTCCCTCTCTCTCACTCTCACTCTCTCTTTTTAGCTCCACTGGCTGAAAGCCACTGGGGCTATTGTCATGGCGTTGTGTCCGTCGTGCGTCCATCCGTCCGTGCGTGCGTGCGTGCGTGCGGTCGTAAACTTTTTCTTTAAAAATCTTCTCCTGAGAAATTACTGGATGGATATCAACCAAATTTCACTGGAATTATCCTTGGGTGACCCTTTATCAGTGTACCAAAAATTGGTGTGATCGAATGATAAATATGCATTTTATGGGCGGAGGTCATTTTTCTATATGTTATATTGTAGAAACTTTGAAAATCATTTTCTCAGAATGTAATTGATGGATATCAACCAAATTTCACTGGAATGATCCTTGAGTAAAGCTTTATCAGTCTTCCAAAAATTATTGTGATCAGATGAAAAATATGTTTTTTTTTGGCGGAGGTCAATTTTTCTATATGTTATATAGTAGCATTTTTGAAAATCATTTCAACATCAGTACAACCCAAAATATCTTAAAATGTAGTCAAATCTAGATTATTTTGCTTTTTCAAGAATTTCAAGCCTGTGGAGCGACTCAAGCCATTCATGGCTTTCTAGTTTCCCTCTCTATCTTCCTCTCATTATCTCTCACTCTTTCTCTGTGTAATTGTGTGTTTCTGAGAGAATCACCACCCTAGCAACCCCCTTTCTCTCTCTCTCTCTCTCTCTCTCTCTCTCTCTCTCTCTCTCTCTCTCTCTCTCTCTCTCTCTCTCTCTCTCTCTCTCTCTCTCTCTCTCTCTCTCTATTTCTGTGTATGAGTGTGTGTTTCTGATAGAACCACCAGCCCAGCAGCCCTTTCCCTCTCTCTCGCTCTCTCCTTCTCCCTCTCTCTTTTTCTCCACCAGCCTAGCTGCCTAGCGGCCTGAAGGAAAGATAATGACAGAAAGGACCAAGGACCAGCAGCTCAGCAGCCTTACGACATAGCGACTGGCGGCTTAAAGGTAAAACAAAGACTGATTGTACAACCAGCCTAGCAGCCCAGTTGCTACGCAGCCAAGCGGAACAGGAGTCTAGCGACCCGTCAACATGATAAAGACTGACGACCTTCAGGCAGAATAAAGACTAATAGAACCACTAGCCTAAGGACCCAACGGCCTGATGGCTAAGCGGTCTGGCAGCCTGACGGTAAGACTGATAGATACATAGACCTAGGGGCCCTGTTGTCTTACAACTTAGCGACCTAGCAGCCTTGCGACCTAAATAAATAAACCAAAAAGAGCCCAAAGCCTAACATCCGAGTGACCAAGCGCACTTGCGATCGATGTGTAAAATTCAAACCGGTGAGCCCACAAATTAGGCGGCCTAGAGCCCTTGTGGACTGGCAGCTTGAAGCTAAAACCAAGACTGATGGAACCATGAACCTAGCGGGGTGGAGGCCTGGTGGCCTAAAAGTTGATTAGAGATGAAAGGGCCCCCAGTCTTGCGACCTAGCCTGAAGGTTATACGAAGATTGATAGAAACATCAGCCAAGTTCCACAGCAGCTATGTGGTCTTAGCTGCCTAGATGTTTGCCGGCCTAGTTATATTTTTATGCCTGGCAACCTGAAGGTAATATAATAGAACTACCAGCTAGGCGGCGGTCGAATAACCTAGTGATCGGGCTGCCTGACGGCCTGAATGAAAAATAAAGACAGAAAGAACCAAGTGCCAGCAGCTGAGCGGCCTTACTGCCTAGCAGACTGGCTGCTTAAAGGTAAAACAAAGACTGATAAAACAACCAACCTAGCATCTAATAACCTTGCAGCCAAGCGGAACAGCTGCCTAGCGGCCCGTCAACCTGATAAAGCCTGGCGACCTTCAGGTAGAATAAAGACTGATAGAACCACTAGCCTAAGGGCCCAACGGCCTGGTGGCTAAGCGGTCTGGCAGCCTGATGGTAAGACTAATAGATACATAGACCTAGGGGCCTAGTGATGTTACAACTTAGCGGCCTAGCAGCCTTGCGACCTAAATAAATAAACCAGAAAAAAACAAAAGCCTAGCAGCAGAGTGGCCTAGCTTACTGGTGACATGAAGGTTAAATTAAAACTGGTAGACCCACCAACTAAGCGGCCTAGCGCCCTAGCGGCCTAAAGGTAGAATAAAGACTGATAGCAACCTCGCGGTCTAGCAGCCTGAAAGTGAAGGTAAAATGAGAGAGAAAGCACCGCCAGTCCGCTAGGCTTCTTAAGCGAAAGGCTACTGTGTTGCTAAGCCGGTGGTTGTATCTGTTTTTATCGTACCTTCAGGTCGCCAGGCCGCTAGGCTATTGGCTCTTTCTGCTTTATCTTATTTTGAGGTCGCTGTGCCGCTACGTCGTTTGTTCTATGAGTCTTCTTTTATCTCCAAGGTCGCTATGCTCGTTGTTCTATTAGAACCACCAGCCAAGTGGCCCAAGGTCTAGCGAGCTCGCGGCCTGACGGTTAAAAAAGGAACTGATAGAAACACTAGCCTTGCAGCCCGGTGGCCCTGGCGCCAAACGGCTACCGGTCTAATGATCTGGAGGTCAATTAAATACTGATAGAACCACCAGCTTAGCGGCCCAGCGACCTTAATGCCTGAAGGTCAAATAAACACTGATAGAATCAGAAGCATAGCGGCAAGGCGGATTTGCAGCCTTGCGCTATATAAAAACCTGGAGGCCTGGAGGCAAATAATTCGGCAAGAATTACTAGCCAAGCAGCCTGGCGATCAAAAAATAAGATGAAAAAGACGAACCGAAAGCCTAGATGCAAAGCGGCCTAGCGTCCTAGTGACCTGGCAGCCAGATTGTAAAATATAGACAGATTGAACCACCGGCCTAACGATGCATGGGCCTAGAGGTGCAGCGGCCTAGAAGCCCAGCGTCCACGCGACTGTTAGGCTTATGAAGCCTGGTAGACTAAATGTACAAAAAAGACTGAAAGAACCACTAGGCTGTCAGGCCATTAGGTAGCTTGGGCTGCTAGGCCGCTGGGACGCTAGGCTACTGGACCGCCATGGTCATGGTTGTATCAGCCACTATTTAACCGTCAGGCCACTAGGCCGCTGGGCTGCTAGGTCGGTTACTCTATAACTCTTTTATTATTTTCAGGCCGCTCTTTTGCTATGTC
Organism: Fragum whitleyi; assembly: GCA_948146395.1. Lineage (NCBI taxonomy): Eukaryota > Metazoa > Mollusca > Bivalvia > Cardiida > Cardiidae > Fragum > Fragum whitleyi. The sequence continues at coordinate 31,773,112 of OX411555.1, forward strand.
ATTCTTTGTTTTGCAAACAGTCCGCAAGTCTTCAAGTCCGCTCGGCCGCTAGGCTTTTTGATCATTTTGTCCTTATATTATCTTTTACCCTGTTGTATCTTTTGTCCGCTGGGCCAACGGGCTGCTTTGTCGCCAGACCTCTGTGCTGCTTAGCTTAGCTATCAATATTTAATTTACCGTCAGGCTGCCAGGCTTTATAACGTCAAAATGCCGCGGTGTAGCCAGGCATGTGGTTCTGTCAATCCTTTTTGACCTTCGGGCCGCTCGGCCACTGGGCTGTTAGGAAAGAGAGAGCCAAAAGCCTAGCGGACCAGCGGCATGGCGGCCTAGCAGACCGGTGACCTGAAAGTAAAACAAATGAAAGAACAAGTAGCCTGGAGGCCTGCATTTGAATAAAGACTGATTAAAAAACCGACTTAGCGGCCCTGCGGACAAGCGGCCTGGCAACCTAAAAGAAATAACCAGCGACATACTTGCCTGGTGGCTTGAAGATTGTACTACCAGCCAATCGCGACAGTGGCAAAATGGCCTCGCGGCCCAGCGAACTGGCGGCCTTAAGGTAAATTAAGACTGATACATATCAGCCTAGTGGCCTAGCGGCCTGGCGACTAGTACCAACAGCATGACGGCCTGATTAAAAATAAATCTTAGCATTGATCACGAGTTTGTTTGAGACTTAACAATATTTTCAGGTAAATACAAAATGTGGAACGTGCAATAGATCCCGGTATAAAATGTAACCCGAATACGCTATTTTGATCATTATCGGATTACCAATATTATTGTAAGCGTTCGTACGTTTCTTAATACAAAACATCTGTCATGCTTTCTAGGTGACAAAACGGTGCAAACTGTTTGCAAACATACCACGTTTTGCAAGTGCACTTGCTTACAAAGCTGGACATGCTTTCTAAACAGAATGTACCGTTTATCTTCCTGGGCTTATGGCTGTATTAAACTTCATAGTAATTGTTCATTTAATTCCATCTAGTGAGTTGCATATATATATGACTGAAATTGGGGTGACCTTTACAGTATGGAAACATTTTTTAAAACGTAGATAATGCAAAACCGGACAAGCGGGCGTCCTCAAATGGACAAAACGGCGAAATATTTCCGTAAAACTATAAAGCAACTGATACACAATACATTGGTTTCTTATTTAGATTCATAAGAATTATTTTCTCTGTATTCGGAAAAAAATCTATTAATCCGTCCTCTCCGTTAAGAATCTAGGCATCGCCTCTGTCATTGAGGCAGGGTGCAATGTCAAATAACGTACTAATACCTAACGACTGATAAACAAAACATTCATGTCTTATTTAGGTTCATAAGAATGATTTTTTATGCATTCGAGCAGGGTCAGACGAAAAAGGTCTATCAATCCGTCTGTTTCGTAAATACTCTAGGCATCGCCTAAACTTCTGTCGTGAAGGCGGGGTGCTACATTGAATTCCGTAAAAAAAATAAAAACAAATAATTTTCAATACATTCATTTCTTATTCAGATTCATAAAGGATGATTTTCTCTATATTCAATCAGGGCCAGATGAAAAAAATCTATCAATCGTTCTGCTTCGTAAATACTCTAGGCATCGCCTAAATTTCTGTCATAAAGGCGGGGTGCTACATTGAATTCTATAAAAAATTATCAAAGAATTGATAAATTATACATTCATATCTATGTTAGATTCACAAGACTGATTATCTCTTTATTCGAGCAGGGCTAGATAAAAATTCTATCAATCCGTCTGCTTCGTAAAATTTTTAGGCATCGCCTAAACTTCTGTCATAAAGGCGGTGTGCTACATTGAAATCCGTAAAAAATATAAAAACAACTGATATTCAATACATTCATTTTTAATTAGATTCATGGGAACTATTTTCTCTGTATTCGAGCAGGGTCAGAAAAAAAATTCTATCAATCCGTCTAATTCGTAAATACTCTAGGCATCGCCTTTACTTCTGTTATGAAGGTTGTGTGCTATGTCAAATAACGTACAAATATAAAAGCAACGGATAAACAATACATTCATATCTTATTTAGATAAAAAAAGGAGATGATTTTCTCTATATTCGAACAGTGTCAATTGAAAAAAAATGTCTATCAATTCGCCTGCTTCGTAAATACTCTAGGCATCGCCTAAACTTCTGTCATGGAGGCGGGGATGTTACATTGAATTCCGTTAAAATATCAAAGCAACTGATAATAATACAATTTTATCTTAGTTAGATCCATAAAAATTATTTTCTCTGTATTCGGGCAGGGTCAGATGAAAAAAGACTATCAATCCGTCTGCTTCGTAAATACTCTAGGCATCGCCTAAACTTCTCTCACGAAGGCAGGGTGCTATGTCAAATAACGTAAAAATACAAAAGCATTAGATAAACAATACATTCATATATTATTTTGATAAAAAAATCTTTATATTCCAACACTGTCAATTGAAAAAAAAATCTATCAATTCGTCTGCTTCGTTAATACTCTAGGCATCGCCTAAACTTCTGTCATGGAGGCGGGGTGCTACATTGAATTCCGTAAAAATATCAAAACAACAGATAAACAATACATTCATGTTTTATTTTGATTCATGGGAATGATTTTCTCTGTATTCGAGCAGGGTCAGACGAAAAAAGTCTATCAATCCATCTGCTTCGTTAATACTCTAGGCATCGCCTAAACTTCTGTCAAAAAAGCAGTGTGCTATGTCAAATAACGTACAAATACAAAAGCATTAGATAAACAATACATTCATATATTATTTTGATAAAAAAATATTTTCTTTATATTCGAACAGTGACAATTTAAAAAAAAATTCTATCAATTCGTCTGCTTCGTTAATACTCTAGGCATCGCCTAAACTTCTGTCATGGAGGCGGGGTGTTACATTGAATTCCGTTAAAATATCAAGGCAACTGATAAATAATACATTTATATCTTAGTTAGATTCATAAAAAATATTTTCTCTGTATTCGAGCAGGGCTACATGAATAAAAAGTCTAACGAACAGTCTGCTTCGAAAGAACTCTAGGCATCGCCTAAACTTCTGTCATGGAGGCGGGGTGCTACATTGAATTCCGTAAAAATATCAAAACAACTGATAAACAATACATTCATGTTTTCTTAGATTCATGGGATTGATTTTCTCTGTATTTGAGCAGGGTCAAGTAAAAAAATTCTATCAATCCGTCTGCTTCGTAAATACTCTAGGCATCGCCTAAACTTCTGTCATGAAGGCAGGGTGCTATATCTAATAACGTACAAATACAAAAGCAACTGATAAACAATACATTCATATCTTATTTAGATAAAAAAAAGGTGATTTTCTCTATATTCGATCATTGTCAATTGAAAAAAAAAAATCTATCAATTCGCCTGCTTCGTTAATACTCTAGGCATCGACTAAACTTCTGACATGAAGGCGGGGAGTTACATTGAATTCCGTTAAAATATCAAAGCAACTGATGATAATACAATTATATCTTAGTTAGATCCATAAAAATTATTTTCTCTGTATTCGAGCAGTGTCAGTTGAAAAAAGTCTATCAATCCATCTGCTTCGTAAATACTCTAGGCATCGCCTTAACTTCTGTCATGAAGGCGGGGTGCTACATTGAATTCCGTAAAAATATCAAAACAACTGATAAACAATATATTCATGTTTTATTTAGATTCATAAAAATTATTTTCTCTCTATTCGAGCAGGGTCAGACGAAAAAAGTCTATCAATCCATCTGCTTCGAAAATACTCTAGGCATCGCCTAAACTTCTGTCACGAAAGCAGGGTGCTACGTCAAATAACGTACAAATACAAAAGCATTAGATAAACAATACATTCATATATTATTTTGATAAAAAAAATATTTTATTTATATTCGAACAGTGTCAATTTTAAAAAATTCTATCAATTCGTCTGCTTCGTTAATACTCTAGGCATCGCCTAAACTTCTGTCATGGAGGCGGGGTGCTACATTGAATTCCGTAAAAATATCAAAACAACTGATATACAATACATTCATGTTTTATTTAGATTCATGGGAATGATTTTCTCTGTATTCGAGCAGGGACAGACGAAAAAAGTCTATCAATCCATCTGCCTCGTTAATACTCTAGGCATCGCCTTAACTTCTGTCACGAAGGCAGTGTGCTATGTCAAATAACGTACAAATACAAAAGCATTAGATAAAAAATACATTTATATATTATTTTGATAAAAAAAATATTTCCTTTATATTCGAACAGTGTCAATTTAAAAAAAAATCTATCAATTCGTCTGCTTCGTTAATACTCTAGGCATCGCCTAAACTTCTGTCATGGAGGCGGGGTGTTACATTGAATTCCGTTAAAATATCAAAGCAACTGATAAATAATACATTTATATCTTAGTTAGAATCAATAAAATTATTTTCTCTGTATTTTGAGCAGGGTCACATGAATAAAAAGTCTAACGAACCGTCTGCTTCGAAAGTACTCTAGGCATCGCCTAAACTTCTGTCATTGAGGCGGGGTGCTACATTGAATTCCGTAAAAATATCAAAACAACTGATAAACAATACATTCATGTTTTCTTTAGATTCATGGGATTGATTTTCTCTGTATTTGAGCAGGGTCAAGTAAAAAAAATCTATCAATCCGTCTAATTCGTAAATACTCTAGGCATCGCCTAAACTTCTGTCATGAAGGCAGGGTGCTATATCTAATAACGTACATATACAAAAGCAATTGATAAACAATACATTCATATCTTATTTAGATAAAAAAAAAGGGTGATTTTCTCTATATTCGAACACTGTCAATTGAAAAAAAAATCTATCAATTCGCCTGCTTCGTAAATACTCTAGGCATCGCCTAAACTTCTGACATGAAGGCGGGGTGCTTCATTGAATTCCTTAAAATTATCAAAGCAACTGATAAATAATACATTCATATCTTATTTAGATTCACAAGAACGATTTTCTCTCTATTCGAGCTGGGTCAGATAAAAATAAAACTGTATCAATCCGTCTGCTTCGTAAATACTCTAGGCTTCGCCTAGACATCTGCCATGAAGGCAGGGTGCTTTATAAAAGAACTTTAAAATAAATACCAAAGCAACTGATAAACAATACATTCATTAATCATTTATGGTTGATAGGATTGGTTGTCTGAATGTTGAATAAAGTGTTATAGAACAACCAGCCAAGCAGTCTAGCAGCCTTGGGGTCTAGCGGCCTAACGGGCACGCGGCCTGAAGATCAAAAAAGACAGATAGAACCAGTAGCCCAACAGCCAAGAGGCCCAGCCGTCCAGCGGCCTTCAGGCCCTACTGTCAAATGAATATTGATAGAACCACCAGCTTAGCGACCCAACTACCTAGCGGCCTGAAAGTCAAATAAAGACTGATGGAACTACTAGCCTAAGAAAAACGGGCTTGTTGTTCCACTAGTTATTGTTTTACCTTCAGGCTTGGCGGCCGAAACGTAGAAAAAAGACTGATAGAACCACCAGTCTATGGACCTAGCGATCTGAATCTATAAAAAAAAACCTTGATAGAGCCACCAAATTAGCAACGTGACGACCTCAAATAAAACAAAGACTGATAGAACCAACAGCCTAGCGGCCCTGCAGCTCAGCTGCCTAGCATTCCGACAGCCTGTAGTTTAGGCTTATAGAACCACTAGTCTAGCCGCTTCGCAGTCATGCGGCCTGGGAGCCTGAAGGTAAAATACAGGGTGTTAGAACCACCAGCAAAACGGCCCACGGTGTAGCGAGCTCGCGGCCTGACGGTCATAAAGCTGACTGATAGAAACACTAGCCTTGCAGCCAAGTGGCCGAGCCGCCCAGCGGCTACTGGTCTTGCAGCCTGAAGGTCAAATAAATTCTGATAGAACCACAAGCTAAGCGGCCCAACGACCTAGCTGCCTGAAGGTCAAATGAATACTGATGGACCAGAAGCCTAGCGGCGTGGAGGCGTGGAGGCCTGGAGACAAATTAATCCGATAGATTAACTGGCCGTGTGGCCTAGCGGCCTGGCGACCAAAGATTAGATAAAAACAGACGAATCGAAAGCCTAGATGCCAAGCGGCCTGGCGGCCTAGTGACCTGGCAGCCTGATTGTAAAATATAGACAGATTGGGCCACCAGCCTTGTGACACATTGGCCTAGGGGTGCAGCGGCCTAGAAGTCCAGCGTCCACGCGGCTGTTAGCCTAATTAAGCCTGGTAGTCTAAATGTACAAAAAAAGACTGATAGAACCACTAGGCTGTCAGGCTATTAGGTAGCTTGGGCTGCTAGGCCGCTGGGACGCTAGGCTACTGGACCGTCAGGGTGGTATTTGTATCAGTCTTTATTTGACCTTCAGGCCACTTAGCCGCTGGGATGCTAGGTCGGTTTTTCTAAAACTCTTTTATTATTTTCAGGCCGCTCGTTTGATTGCTATATTAGTCTATGTTTTTCTACAGTCCGCAAATCTTCTACGCCGTAAGGCCGCTCTGTCGCTAAGCTTTTTGTTCGTTTTGTCTTTATATCTTTTTTTACCCTGCTGGGCCAACGGGCTGCTGTGTCGCTACACCTTCGCTGCTTAGCTATTGGTTCTATCAATATTTACTTAACCTTCAGACTGCCAGGCTTTATTACGTCAAAAAGCCGCTGTGCAGCTAGACAGGTGGTTCTGTCAGTCATTTCTTACCCTCAGGCCGCTTGGCCACTGGGCTGCTTGGAGAGAACCAAATGCCTAGCGGACCAGCGGCTTGGCGGCCCAGCAGATTGGTGGCCTGAAAGTAAGACAAGGACTGAAAGAAAAATGGCCGGGAGGCCTGCATTTAAGTAAGGACTGATAAAATAACCGACTTATCGGCCCTGCGGATAAGCGGCCTGGCACCCTTAAAGAATTAAAGCAGAAATAACCAGCGGCCTAGTTGCCTGGTGGCCTAAAGGTATATTAAAGACTGGTTGAACTAACATCCAATGGTGACAGTGGCACAATGGTTTCGCGGCCCAGCGAACTGGCGGCCTTAAGGTAAAATAAAGACTGATACAAATCAGCCAAGTGGCCTAGCGACTAGTACCAACAGCCTGACGGCCTGAAGGTAAAACAAAGGAACCACCAGCCTAGCGGCCCGATTAAAAATAAAGCTTAGCTATAGCATTGATCATAAGTAAAAGTTTGGAGAGCCTTAATAACATTTTCATGTAAATACAAAATGTGGAACGTGCAATAGATCCCGGTATAAAATATAATTCGAATACGCTATTTTCATCATTATCGGATTACCAATATTGTTGGAAACGTTCGTACGTTTCTATATACAAAACATCTGTCTTGCTTTCAATGTGACAAAACGGTGCAAACTGTTTGCAAATTATACCTCGCTTTGCACGTGCACTTGCTAACAAAGCTGGGTATGTTTTTTAAACAGAATGTACCGTTTATCTTTCTGGACTCAGGATTGTATTTAACTTCAAAGTTATTTTTTATTAAACTCAATCAACTGCCTTGCATATATATATGACTGAAATTTAAGTGATGTTAAAAGTATGTAAACATTTTTTTAAATCGCAGAAAATGCAAAACCGAACCAGCGGACGTCCTAAATGAACAAAACGGCGAAATATGACGGAGGTGAACAGTCATCCCAAAAACAAATGAATGCTTTGACTGGTCAGTCGATTTCTTTTATGGACAGTAGCTATCTTTCAATATTATTTAGTAAATGAGAAATGTGAATTCTGTGTCGAATTCATTTCAAATTTAACTGTAGGTATTTTAATACGGTAAAATAAATAAATATTTCCACTTAAATGGTTTAGTAAGCAAGCTTCTCAAGCTCCGACGTATTATCTTTTATCTTAACTTCCCAAATATAGAATCTCTGATAGATACATTTAATTAATGATGATATGGGGGAATGGTAGCAGGAATTAAGTGTCATATATTAAAATTATAATAGTTAGTCTGTTGACTTGTCTGTTTGACGAATACCGACGAATTGATTAGTCAATACATACAAACATCGACCTTTTCTACATGTATTTTACATTATTTACTGTTTAAATAAAAACATGGATGTTCGAGTATGCAGAAAATGTAACAATCAACATGTTACATAATATCGCAAAAAATTCTAACACCATATGAATCCCAAATAAATGAAACTTCTTGCAATGCTGTTGAGAGAACTTGTGACAAGATGCCGTTACTACAGCTTATAATATTGGGATAAAACTTTAAAAAAAAAACACCTGAAATTGGTGATAGGTATAGGTGACCAAGTATGAGTCGCGCTTTCATGCTACTATTTGTCTCAAAGGGTAAAAATAGTTTAATCCGACTTCTTCTTAACAACCTTATTCTAATATCTCACTCAAACTTGTAAATCTATAACATTTTTTAAACACATGCAAAGCATCGCATAGGTGTACAAGTTAGATCGAGACGCGAAAGATCAATTCTACATCGAAAATGGCGGGGCGACATGTGATCTTTGACTTAAGATGAATTTCCTCTGTCCGCGCCCTTATTCTATGTTTTGACGTTTGGTGAATATTCTAAACATTGTAACTATAGCTTTATGGAATAAGCTGTAGATTCGATGTTATGTTCATTCATCAGTGACATTTTTCGAGGGAGGGTGTATTACACCATTTTGATTTGTGCGAAATGGTAGTTACGCCCTTGCTTAGGTAACGTTTTCAAATTTTTCAACTACATTCTTTGTAATATGGCCAATTATGCCTGAAATATGGAAATTTTAGTAGATTACAGTTATTTAATTCAGAGGGGTATACATTTCAAGTATTAATGGAAAGATGAATAAATTAAGATTTCATTGATAATCAAAATATTTCGTGTTGATGTGGTATTACCTTGGAATTATAATGTGAAAAATGGTGTAATTTCTTAACTTTAGTCTTGGAGTCTATTTCAGAGCTACCTCCCGTGACCATATAGCAACGGCCAGAAAAAAAGTGCAATGTTTCACAATTATTAATTCAGTCTGTAAACTTTGGAGCTTACTTAAAGCTGAAAACTTATTTTTGTTATTCATTTTGATAAATCCTATCAGATAAATTCCCATTCAAGCTGTTTGTTTTTTTTTAAAATTAAGCTTCAGGATATAGGACAGTCGTTTGTGTTACTTTTACATAAATAATAAATTAAATAAGAAAAGAATTTGGTACAAATAACAGATGGACAGAGTTTTCCTTAATTTCATTTAGGTATGAAACTAAAAACATAATCACACCGTATGATTCCGAGTATTCATACAGTGTGATTATGTTTTTAGTTCCATACCTAAATGAAATTAAAAAATATTCTCTTCATATCTTTGATTTAATATCAAGAGGCAAAATGGAAGTATTTCTCCATAATTAAACATGTTTTTAATGGGACTTCTTTGTGCGCAAGCTTAAAAATTAACTACCCACTTAAAATTGTTTTCATTGAGGAATTAACCCAATTTTTCAGCCAATTAGAGAGCACGAAAATTGATGGAAACCAATGATATCAAGTTATTCAATTATGTAGTCAACCAACTGCACATAGAAAAACTGCGCTATTTCTATGGGTCACCGCAACACTATTGTAAATAATTTAGATAATGCATGCATGCAGATTAGGGGGCTATTTTATTCCTACGTCTGTCAATTGTGTTTATGTAGAAAAAATAAGGTTTTCGCTAAATGCTTATAGCTTGTGATGCAAGGTCGAGATATTGAATGGGAATACGTTTAGAAAACAAAAATTTGGGAACGCTTTTGATTTGTTTAATTCTGATTTAAAAGTCAATGGAGAATGATAAAACACGATAATCGATTACCTAAGCTCCGCCCTTCTTACGTAAACGTTATCTTAAAATATCCCAGAGTATTGTAGGCAATAATTATAACCCCGCCCATTTTTGTCATTGATAACCATGATTGGATAAGTTGTGTAAGCCCCCACCCTAGGTATAATCTAGATGAGATGTGATTAGTTATTTAGTTATTAAACACTGTTTCTTTTTTATTAGTTTCTTCTCCGGGAGATATTTTTCCGAAGTAACAATTGTTGCAAATATTTGAACGAATATTTGAATATTAAATTCCTCTCCAGCACTCATCAAATCATCAAAAATACGTTGGGTAAATCCAAGTCTTATAAATTTGACTTTAAAATGTTACATGAACATAAAAACTACATATCAAGCCTTTATTTCATAATGTGATTATTTTCTATATGAATTCAAAATATGATATCAAACGTGCAGGATTGGATTCCTTATAAAATCACGTAACATTTTTCTTGTAAGAGGCATTTAATAGCAAATCTTTGCAATTATAATTAAAAAAAAAAGCGGAACACTAATTTTAAGTATATGTGCAGATAATAATAATCTTATAATTTATATGACCAGCAGAAACTGAGAGGCATCCTCATTCAAAAAATCAGCCCTCGTCCGTGACTTTGAACAGGTTGGATCAAATTAGAGAAATCTTGGCTTTTGTAGCATTTTCTACACTTTAGTAATTCTACCCGTCTGTAAAATTACTTGCATTTTTTTTTTATTTATTTATAACTTAAGTATTTTTCCATATATGCTTCTCTTTAATAGTTAAATACGAGAATATAATGGAAGCAAAATATGCATCTTTTGTTATTTTTTTTATTCTTTATCATCAATATTTAAAGGGTAATAATGAAGTTTTAATCATATTAACTTGTTAAAGCATAAGATTTCTTTTATCTATTCCCAAATATAAATCGATATTCATAATGAAAAATTATTTCAAAATGTAATTTTTAGGATGTGTGAGTTATTTAAATTTGAGATGTCACATTTACATATTGATCCCATTGCAACCAAGCGGTAAATCACTTACTCGATAGATGTATGTTACTTCAAGGACCCGAAATATACATGTTTATTGAGATATGCCAAAATTATGACCATAAAACGCCACATGGCACATCTGGTATCGTATGACCGTAATGAATTGCATTCAATACGTTGTCTGTTGATCTATTTAATAACAAGGGCTTGTAGTGTTATGGGTTCTGAATTTCGGATTTAATAGGTTTGTATAAAAAAGTTTGTATTGTAATTTTACCTTAAAAACAAAGATTCCGGATTGGTATAAAAAATAAAACATAAAAATCATAAGCTAAAATAAGCAAATAAAAAGGCCTGAATTCGCAAGTTATTTATCGATTTCTACAGGTATAACATTGAGAAACTTGAATTTACAAAATATATGGACAAATGAATCGAATTATATAAAGATTAGATAAAAATAGGGTAACGATCCATATTCTTCGTAAATACTCATCGTAGCATCGCCTTAATTTCTGTCATGACGGCATGCTGCTACATTGATTTATGTAAAATTATATAGGCAACTAATGATATAGGCAACTAATAATAACTAATAATAAAATTAATAATTCATATTAATCGAATTTAGATGAAAAAGTCTATCCATCCGTCTGCTTCGTAATTACTCAAGGCATCGCCTAAACTTCTGGCAGGGTGCTACATTGCATCTCGTAAAAATATCAAATCAGCTGATAAACAATACGTTTATATCTTATTTTGATTTATTTGAGTGATTTTCTCAGTATTCGAGAAAGGTTAGTTGAAAAAAGTATATCAGTCAGTCTACTTTGTAATTACTCTAGGCATCGCCTAAACTTCTGTCATGAAGGCGGGGTGCTACATTAAATTTTATAAAATTATCAAGGTAACTGATAAACAATACATTCATATCTTATTTGGATTCATTGAAATGTTTTTCTCTGTATTCGAGCAGGGTCTGATGGAAAAAAAGTCTATCAATTCGACTGCTCCGAATATATTCTAGGCATCGCCTAAACTTCTGTCATGAAGGCGGGGTGCTATATCAAATTCTGTAAAAATATCAAAGCAACTAATTAACAAAATATTTATATCTTATTTATATTCATAGGAGTGATTTTCTTTGTATTCGAGCAGGGTTAGATGAAAAAAGACTTTCAATCCGTCTGCTTCGTAAATACTCTAGGCATCGCCTAAACTCTTGTCATGAATGCAGGGCGCTATATCAAATTCCGTAAAAATACCAAAGCTCCTGATAAACAAGATATTCATATCTTTTTTAGATTCAAATGGGCGATTTCTCTGTATTCGAGAGGGATGTGATGAAAAAAGTCTATCAGTCCGTAATTACTCTAGGCATCGCCTAAACTTCTGTCATGAATGCAGGGTGCTACATTAAATTATGTTAAATTATCAAGGCAACTGATTAACAATACATTTATATGTTATTAAGATACATTTCAATGTTTTTGACTGTATTTGTGCAGGGTCAGATGGAAATAGTCTATTAATTCGACTGCTCGGAGTACACTCTAGGCATCGCCTAAACTTCTGTCACGAACGCAGGATGCTATGTCAAATTCCGTAAAAATATTAGAGCAACTAATAAACAATACGCTCATATTTTACTTAGATTCGTTCAAAATGTTTTTCTCTGTATTCGATCAAGGTCAGATTGAAATAGTCTATCAGTCCGTCTGCTTCGTAAATACTCTAGGCATCGCCTAAACTTCTGTCACGAAGGCAGGGTTCTACTTTGAATTCCGTAAAAATATCAAACCAACAGAAAACAAAACATATATATCTAATTTAGATCCATATGAATGATTTCCCTGTATCGGAGCAGGGTTAGCATTTACATGATTCACAGCTCGTTATTGTAAAATCAGGTTAAAACAATGAATTGAACTGTCTGACTTTTCAATCTACTCTAAGCACCGCATTAATTTTTGAAATCGAGGTGCTTATGTTAGATTGAATTCGATTAAAAAGGCAAAGCAAATGATTTTCAAAACAAAATAGTTGTTATTTAATATTTAGATATTTGAGGAGAATTGCAGACAGTCAGGAAAAATAATTGGTTGTAAAACAATCATTGACAACAGTAACTGGCAACCAGTCGTTCCAAACGACTGCTTATTCGACTGTGGTTATGACCTTTTTTCGTCTACCGACGATATGAATATTTGTGTGGTGTATCGAAAACATCGGAAAACATCATGTCAAAACTGTAATTAATCTGTTTTAGTTGCCAACCGACCGTATAAAATAAGCGTTTGAACTATTAAAAAACTTGAATTTTTTTCTGGATCTGTCAGTCAGACAGACGGTCAGACAAACGATTTTGGATGGACAGACGCAGACGGACAGATGAAAAAACAGCTTGAACTACCTTAAATTTCATAGATTCGTAGGTATAAAATAAGTTAAAGTCATTTCCATAAAAGGCAAAGGGTGTATTTTAAAGGTATCGGGGAAATACGTTTACTCTAGGCATCGCCTAGAGTCACTTTAGGCGATGCCTAGAGTGACTCTAGGCATCGCCTAAGGTCCCTAACCCTGTCCGTCCGTCTGTCCGAAAACTTAACCTGAAAACTTAACCTTGCCAATATCTTCAAGCCTATTCAAGATACAAAGCTAATATTTGGCATGATGATAGATCTCAATGATCCGCATCCGCTGGTACCAAAGTCAAGGTCATATGACAAGGTCAAGGTCATCTGTCAAGGTCAAACTTTGAAAAAACTTAACCCGAAAACTTAACCTTGCCAATATCTTCAAGCCTATTCAAGATACAAAGCTAATATTTGGCATGATGATAGATCTCAATGATCCGCATCCACTGCTACCAAAGTCAAGGTCATGTGACAAGGTCAAGGTCATCTTTCAAGCTCAAACTTTGAAAAAAAAATGCCGTGTCGGGGGCATTCGTGTTTCACAAACACATCTTGTTTTTCATACAAAACTTTAAGTTTGTATTATATAGATATATCTGTGTTACTCAGAAGAGTCATTATAGGTTCTTAATTCTTAATACCATTATCAACTTGAGAAATATCAATTTCTTGATAGTTTAATAAACTTTTTATTTCAGTGAAAGATAAACCATTCTTCCTTCTGAGTCAGGTTTGTACAAAATTATTTCACGTATACATGTGACCCGTCATGCTGAAAAGGACCATTTGGGTAGTGTGTAAAGTGTTGACCCTAGTCAGACTGCGCAAACTGCGCAGACTGACTAGGGTGGAAATTATTTGCACCATGCCTATTTTCTGAATCTAGAATGATCAATCTACCGTCCAGTAAAAACATTTTTGAAATACGACTACTGGTTGACCTATGCAAGATCAAATGTCTTTTTAGCTCACCTGAGCACATCGTGCTCAAGGTGAGCTTTTGTGATCATTGAATGTTCGTCGTCTGTCGTGCGTCTTCCGTTGTCCGGGCGTCAACAATTTAAGTGTTTACACTCTAGAGGCCACAAATATGACCCAATCTTCATGAAACTTGGTCAGAATGTTCCCCAGGTCACAAGGATGAACCCTATCGAAAATGGGAAGGATCCATGCAAAATCAAGGGAAAAGGAGCCTTATTGACAATTTTCTTGTTAAAACTCTAGAGGCAACAAATATGGCCCAATCTTCATGAAACTTGGTCAGAATGTTCCCCAGGTCACAAGGATGAACCCTATCGAAAATGGGAAGGATCCATGCCATATCACGGGAAAAGGGGCCTTATTGACAAATTTCTTGTTTATGCTCTAGAGGCCACAAATATGGCCCAATCTTCATGAAACTTGGTCAGAATGTAGGCCAGGTCATAAGGATGAACCCTATCGAAAATGGGAAGGATCCATGCCATATCACGGGAAAAGGGGCCTTATTGACAAATTTCTTGTTTATGCTCTAGAGGCCACAAATATGGCCCAATCTTCATGAAACTTGGTCAGAATGTAGGCCAGGTCACAAGGATGAGCCCTATTGAAAATCTGATGGATCCATGCCATATCACAGGAAAAGGGGCCTTATTGACAAATTTCTTGTTCATGCTCTAGACGCCACAAATAAAGCCCAATCTTCATGAAACTTGGTCAGAATGTCGGCCAGGTCACAAGGATAAACCCTATCGCAAATGGGGAGGATCCATGCAAATCACGGAAAAAGGGGCCTTATGACAATTTTCTTGTAAACACTCTAGAGGCCACAAATATGGTCCTATCTTCATGAAACTTATTCAGAATGTAGGCCAGGTCACAAGGATGAATGTATTGAAAATGGGGAGGATCCATGCAAAATCAAGGGAAAAGGGGCCTTATTGACAAATTTCTTGTTTATGCTCAAGAGGCCACAAATATGATCCAATCTTCATGAAACTTGGTCAGAATGTTGATATGTCACAAAGATGAACCCTATTTAAAATGGGATGGATCCATGCCATATTACAGGAAAAGGGGTCTTAATGATTGTTCTCATGTTACACTCTAGAGGCCAGCCATTTTTTGGTCCAAACTTCATGAAAGTTGGTTTTTTATTATCTTCTTTATGATATCTGCCTATTTAATTGCTGTGACATCCCAGTGGTCAAAAAGAATCAGGTGAGCGATCTAGGACCATCATGGTCCTCTTGTTAGTAATTCATTTTACAGGATTCCCGGATGGTCCCTTTTCGCATGACTGGTCACATTTGTAACCCATCATTGACCATCCAGGAATATCATGAAAAAAGTTGTTGAAAGAGATTACTTATTTTCTAAGGCACCTTTTTACCAGAACCTGTTCCTTATCTCCATAAATGTTTGTATAACTGTTATTTTTAGCTCGACTATTTGTAGAATTTGGGGTCTATTCCAGTAACCTGAGCTTCGGCGTTGGTGTAATGCTTTGGTTAAGTTTTTACATGCAATTGCTTAAAATCTCTGTTTCTACTTAAGCTATTGCTTGGAAACTTTGCACATGCTTTTGTGACCATAATATCAGCCTCTAGACAAAGATTAATTACTCTGATATTGAATTTGGTGGAATTTTAACACTTTTTGGACTTAAACATTCTTGGTTAAGTTTTTATGTGCAATTGCTGTATATTTTTTTATCTGTTTCTACTTAGACTATCACTTGGAAACTTTGCACATGCTTCTTTGATCATAATATTGTCCTTTGACAAATATTCATTTTACTCTGATATTGAATTTAGTGGAATTTTAACCCTTTTCGGACTTAGAAATTGCTGGTTAAGTTTTTTTGTGCAACTTTTGTTTATCAGTTGTGTCTCTGTTCCTCCTTGAGCTATTTGCTTGTAAACTTTCTACATGCTCCTTTGACCATCATATTAGCCTCTACACAAAGATTCATTACTCTTGACTTTCATTTATTGGAATTTTCCCATATTGAAATTGATTTTCTGTTACTATCCAGCACTAGGAATAGTCCTCTGACAGCTCTTGTTCTAAGCCTTATTTTATGACTGGAGTTTCTGTATTGATTAATATTTATTAAAATGGTGTGGCTTGTCTAATTGTTTTTATACTAGGATGAATACACAGAACATAGATCAGCAGTATCCTATGCTAGATTTAGTACTAGTGGTCAATATGTGGGCAGCGTGGACATAGATGGAGTGGTCAAGTAAGTTTGTACTATATTATATTGACAACACAGATCAGCTGTATCTATGCTAGATTTAGTACCAGTGGTCAATATGTGGGCATTATGGATATAGATGGATTGGTCTGACTATTTTTTTAAGGTAATTTGAGACCCTATCTATTATCTATTTACAAGGCAATAATTGTAGCCCTAAGTGGGGAAGAATCTGGAGGCCAGGAAAGGATGAAAATATGGAACTGGTGTGACCCAAAACCTGGAATCCATTATTAGGTGCTACAGCCTCCGCAATATGCCTGAAAGATTGTTAAAAGCAGTGTAAAAATACATTCAAACAAACAAACTATCTACAGAGCAAATTGTGAAAACTCTTATTAGACTGTACAGGTAAAATGTACATTTGAAGTTATTGGAAATGTTGCTCAGTTAGCTGGAGAAGAAGAAAAGAAAATTGATTCAGTGTTTCAATTAACATATTTATCCTTATATTAGACTAAAGAACATCTTCGTACAATCTGGATTTATATAGGATCTGTCAAGATATTTTGTTTGAGACAAGCTGAACTTATTGAGTTATGAATAGAAATGTTATAAAGCGAGCTTTTGAAATCTGCATGTTGATTTAATTTTTTGCTACAACCCTTCTTTCAAATAAGTAGCTCAATATTGCATAACAGATCAGTAGGAAACCAAAACATCGTAGCTTCAGCTTGTGTAAACTGAAGTTTACAAGGTTTTGCTTGAATCCAATGACATCTAGAGATGAGATTAATATAAATTGTTCATTCACATTTACAGAGTATGGTCATGGAGTCCTCAAGCAAAGACAGCAGCCACTGTGATGTCCAAATCAGCATTTCTGTCTTTGGAATGGGCCAGCAAGTCTGATAGATGGGTAAGGAATTATTTATTGTAAAAGGAATATGCAATATTTTGATTAACTCTGTCAAATCTCTGATATTGCACATACATGTACTTCTTTGGCCATCATATAAGCCTCTAGACAAAGCTTCATTACTCTGGTATTTAATTTTTATACTAGGTTGAATTTTACCTTTTTTCAGACTTTTAAAACTTGCTTAACTGTAATATCTCTGTTTTCACCTAAACAATTGGTTGGTAACTGTGCAAATGCTTCTGTGACCCTCATACCAGCCTCTTGACAAAGACTCATTATTCCAAATTCTATTAAATGAATTTTTCGTACTGTCACTATCCAGCACTTAGAATATTTGAGCTTCCTTCTGTTTATCAAGAACTATGTGGGTCATCCAATAAAAAGTGAGACTTGTGCTATAATGCCTAACTATTTCAAGTATATGAGATTATTGTTCCAATATTGTTTGGTGTAACACCTCCTTCAATGTTTGGCAGACCCCTACCTTCATACATTGTATAGAGTCCTTGTTGCTAGGCATCAGAAGGAGAGGCCATATGTCGGATTGGCCAAGCTAACCCCATGATGTTTCAATGTTAAAAAAAGCCCTTCAAATTAGACTACCTGGTGGTGTTTTTTGACCGGACTAACATTGATAAATGTTTTCTGGTATTATTACTTTGCTAAAATTCAATTTTTCCACTGTCAAAAAAGTTATCAGTAGAAATAAGGTACAGGGAGAAAATACTTTATCCCTGCATAATATTCATTTCAAAACAGTGTTTCCATCTTCTTCAATTTCCATAAATTAAGCACTTAAAAGACTTTACATTTCTGTTATTTTGATATTCATCTGGCCATGGTTAATGCCATGACAACATTTTTTGTGATGTCATCAGTACTTTGTCATGGCAACCTACTAGTTGATACAGAAAATAAATGCAGAAGAAAATATTGTACATGCATCTAAAAATTTGTTTTAATATCCTCATTAGTTTTCGAGAAATAGAACCAGTCTCACTATTTCTTGGATGATCCTCGTATAAATACATGCTTATTTCTGTATTTTCAGTTGTTGCTAGGAAACAGGTCTGGTAACATCAGGTTGTTTGATGTGAAGGAAATGAAATCATTCTACGAAGCATCTGGAGATGCTAGCTATCCAAGGTATGTACAACATTTAAAGATTAGGAAAAGTCAGGAAATATCATTTTAGGGCCTGTTTGTCTGAAAACTGGCAAACTTGATATTTTCCTGTTTCTTCAGAACTATTTAACATACAATATTCAAGTATTATGGTATGGCCAATTTTAATCCTGCTGCTAGGATTAGAAGTTCTGTTTTCAACATGAGGTCATGCCAATTTCAAAAAGGCCTACCATTTTGAAGCAGTTAGGCAAGGCCTGCTTATAGTACATGCCAGCATTTTACTAACAAGTGACAAATGACACCCTTTTTATGAATACTACCTCACCAAAAAGTAACTCCAATCACTCCATTCATAAGGCTTAGAGAACATCTTGACCTCTTTGACCAGTTTCAGAAATGGTTCACATTTGACCATCTTGATCAAGTTTTCCTATTTGAATAAAGAGTATGATCACAGTGGCAAATGTAATATTGTAGACTTTCCCATTACTTCTTAAGCCATGGTAGAATTAACAGATAATTTATGATTTTGTTTATCTAGATGACAGCTACTGTCCCTGGCATTGCAGGATGTTAAATTTCTATTGTCTCTTAAAACCTAGAAACTGACTTTCAAAATCTGAATCAAACACACCTGTCCATTTAAAAAACAAAAGAAAACAAATGAACAACCAAAACAACAACAACAAAAACCCAAAATCAGCAAGTGCACTAAGAATGAACCAAGCATCTGCTCAAAGAGACAGTTCTGGTATGAGAAGCATTAGGAAACCATAGTTTGGTTGACCAGCTACAATGTCATAACAATACTTTTGAAGGCAGTGTTGAATCCCAAAGAGACATAGCAAATTGATTTGATTACATATTAACTGTCAAGCTGTAGTTATATTGTTTTAGAATTAGCCTAACAATATATGTGATTGATATTTTTTTCAGGATCATAAGTCTATGTGCTAATCCTGCAAGTCCCCAATTTGTTTGTTCTGCCACCACTGGTAGGGTCCGGACAGGGTCTATGGGGTCAGATGTAGGGCCAGGGGGAGGAAAGAAAACAGGAAAACTTTCAATATGGGACCTCAAAACTATGAAAGCTGAGGTAGATACAAATTTCAAAACTTGATTCTTTAAATCGAGGGGCCAGTGCAACACTATTGTAAGTGTCTATAAATATATAGAAACTTACAAAAGTGTTTCACTGACCCCTCAAAATTCATTTTAACCATTGCCTGCTGAATTTAAATTTTGTTTTAAAGGAGACCATTTTTGATGTTTTTCTCTAATATTTTAGTATAATCAGATTGTAGCTATGTTCAGGTTCATTTTTTGAAATACCTTTTAAAAAGGAAAAATAGATGGTATATACTAAGATTAGATTGTACATATGGCAGACTGACCTTTGTTAATAATTCCTGCCAAAGCAAGGGTATTGCAGGTTCAGCATGACAAAGGTATAGCTGGGCTGTTTATCATTTGAACAAAATTTATTATTATAGGGATAATTCATGTTTTTGAGGGTGTTTTTAGCATTTGAAGAGACCAAAAAAATGCTTAAACCCCCAGTGCGAAGCACAAGGGTGTTCAAGTATTTTGAGGGTCTCTGCTAATGGTAACGCCCGTAAAAAGTGAATTGACACTATTATTGCATAAATAGATAGATAAGAGTATAAATTCAAACAGAAATTGCGAAATAATTGCATAGAAGCGATATAAAACTAGTTATAAATAAATCTATGAATATGCTGTACAATTACATCATGCATTACTTCATCTGTTTTGTTTATATAGACGTTGTTTAATAAATATATGATGTCACACAATTTAACAAGGGATTTTGATCAATGTCTTTAGGTATGCTCTATAATAATGTTGGACATGATTACATACATTTTACTAATCAATGTGTACTCTCTTCTAGATCTAACCCTTAAAGTAATTTAAACAGAATGTTAAAAATTTCCTTTTTGGACAGACTTATATTGCAGAAAAAAGATTAGAATTATTTAAATTGATTTAAGTGTGTTATTCCAAATAGAATATATTTTAGTAAAAAAATAGGGTGCCAACAGCACATAAATTACTGATTAATCCATGCTTTCTCCTGTTAATGTCCAGGTTTTGTCAGTTGACATATGCCTTTAACAACCTGAAAATGTACATTTCATGCAATGATATCCAATAAAGTTCAAACTTATGTATGTATTGTCTTACATTTTATGTGTTAATCATTGCAGAAAAGTTTACCATTAGAGCCAGGACCTGTGTGTATAAATAGCTGTGCGTTCAACCATAATGGTCATGTGTTATTGACTGGTGGGGCTGATGGTTTTATTAGACTATATGGTAGGTGCTTTGCTTAATTAGATCAGCAAAAAGACCTAATTTTTGATAAAGTTACAAAATATATCTGAAATCATTGTCAGGCATGTAGAAATTGCCCCCCTTCTCATAATATTTTTCTCTTACTGTACCTGACTCTTACAATGGGTGGATAAAAAATAACGAGGACTTCTACTACTGTAAACGGGGTAATTTTGGCGGTGATTTTATTTTGGCAATATTGGCGGTCAAGCTGAAATGTGCCAAAATTAATCCACCGCCAATATTTGTCATTATTAAATGAGAAATTTCTTTATTTTGGTGGATATGAACTCTATTCATTTTAGTCAATGTTAATAATATTTATATCAAAGATATGCACACCATTCTTATTCATATTTGAATAAGAAAATCTGCTGACAACGTAGACATTTTGACGGGTCAGCGCAATACAATTGTAAGTGCCTGTAAGCACTTACAATCGTATTCCGCTGAACCCTCAATTTCAAGATTCCAGATCCAAGTTGGTTGATACACTGTAATGAAAATCACAGCGAAAAAAAGTGAAAACTTATACACGCGTTAACATAAGTATAGCAAAAGGTGTGAAAACAAAATATTGTTAAGTTTGTAGAAAGTTGACATTACTCTAGAAATTGCCTTTCTTTTACTTCCGTTGTTCTATATGAAAAATAGATAAAGCGTTTTAATTTGGTGTTAAAGTCAGATGCGCCAAAATAAATCACCGCCAATAAATCGTATACGAAAAACAGCCAAATGTGGACACCGCCAATATAAAGCCGTTTACAGTATCAATTTGAAATTTCCAGATAGTACACTTCAAATACCATTTCATGTTGACATGATACTCAATTAACAAAAATTTGCTCCCTTACTACAGCACATATTCTTTCCAAGGATAAGCACAGACATTCAATCTAATCTAAGCCTACTTTGCCTGCTTTCTACTAAAATAATATCAGAGAAACAAGTTAAAATATCCCTATTTCTTCAATTTTTTTGTGGTTTGTCGAGAAATAACGGTAGATTACCACTTGATAATCTAACTACAAAAGCAGTGAAATTATCAAAAACTTATACAATGCTTTTGTGCATTTCATCCTATCGTGACTTCATCTATGTTGGGCAAAACAAGTGATGTCACAATAAATGTTGCATAGCAATCACATGCAAAACGGCGCGCTTTCAAAAATATGTCCTAGAAATTTCACATGTTGTCTCATTTTGGAATATAAGAAATAGAATAATTGTTTTGTTGGGTTTCTTTTTAGTAAGATTGATAAATATTTCATTTCATGAACAACAAAAGCTATAATTTCTCGTGAAAATATAGCTTTTTGTCGTTCACTCAATTAAATATAGATCGATCTTACACTGAAACAAACGATTATCCTCTATTATTTTTAGCAATTTTTATGAAACAAAATTCAATTCTGTAAGATAAGGGTTGAGACTCCTCTCCTACTGGGTTGAATGAATATTACATCCTATATTACAGATATTAGCCAACAAAGATGTATATCCCAATGGGAGGCCCACAACACAGAAATAAGAACAGTCATGTATTCCTCAGACTACACATCTTGTTACAGTCTGGGGGCTGATGGCAAGGTAAGGAATATTAGTCTGCCATTAAGCCCTTACCTATTTTCTAGATTTTAAGGATGGTCCGAACTAAAAAAGGGTTGCAGACAACAATTATAAGTGGGTGTAATTTGAAAGGAAAACATCTTATATTACAGAAAATACCTTTGAAAAAGGAGAAATTGCTTGTTAGAATCAATTTCTTTCTCCGTATATTTCTATAGGTATAAAGTCACTGGGATATTAAATCCAGGGATTTTTTTCAGGAAAGGTTATATGTAAAATAATGAAGATAAGGTAATTAGTAGCAAAGCGATTTTCTCTATGTATTTACCTGTGATTTAAACAATTTCTCCTTATGCACCTTATTGATGAATATGGGCCTATGTTTTGCCTATCTTTTTATTATTTTATAGCATATTTTTACCTGATTGCTTTGAGGAATATAGGCATATGTTTTGCATGTCTAGTTTGATGAGTATGGGGCATATAATTTTGTCTGCATGCTGTGATGAATATGGGGCATTTTTAACCTGCCTAGTTTCAGAGATATGTAAAACCACATTCAAAGGTGACAAGTCAAAACTGTCGTGTTTACATATCTATGACCTACTAGCCTATTGATTCATATTTCTCAATTTTCATTATGATAGGACGTTAACATTGAGGGGTCATCACAATACTATTGACTATGAAATATAGGCACTTACAATGGTTTTGCACTGACCACTTCTGCTTTACAGATGCATCACATTTTTCTGTTTTCTCACAGCTTATAGAATGGAGTATGAACAAAACCAGTCACAAATTACGAGAACTTCCCCTCCTGACATACACCAGCCTAGACACTACAGCATATGAAGACATTCCAAATAAGGAAACTCCAGCAGGAAAACCCCTGGCTTTAGATCCTGATGGCGGATACATGCTGGCCATTGACAAGTCAAACACAGTCATATATAAGGTATAAACTTGGATTTCAGGGGTGTGGAATTCCCATGCCTGACTTGTCCAACATTGGCTTTTCTACCTGCAGTACATTTTGCAAGGTCACTTGTCCGTGGACAAGTAAATACTAAGGCACATCTTGGTATGGCACTATATAGATCAAAGAGATTAATAAGCTTATTGTTTGTATCAAAGAGTAGAAAACACTGTTTTTAATGGAAAAAAATGCTGGATTTCAGCTTTTTCTTCTTTAAAATAATGTTTTTCTCAAAATTGTTCTATTCTTTTTTTTGTGGACAAGTTAATTTTAATCCTGGACAAGTAGAAAATCCCACTTTACTACTTGTCCATGGATAAGTGGAGAGAATCTGTATTTCCACACCCCTGGATTTGTTGGTTTGGCATTAACCCTTGTCATTTGACACTTACTATCTTGGGATTACTCAATGATGGTGCCATATGGATTAGTTGTTCTGAACATGGGATACACCAAAGGATAATATCAAAATTGAAGGTCATAAGACATAGTTGAATTTGTATGTTAAATGTTGTACCAAGTACTTTTAATTTATATTGCATGATTATTCATTGATTCCTTTAACCTTTCTCTTGCCATGCATGGTATATTCCGGCTGTACACAAAGAGTTTACAGACAGTAATGAGTAAGATCAGCTTGCACAGACTTACAGCCTAATCGTAGCCTACACTTCCATTTTACTAATGAACTATTGTGGGAATGAAATTGGCAAAGTATGTCAAACTAAATGAGCATTTGCTTGACATTTCCAACAATTTCACATGTGCATGAAGCAAAACCTATGGCCAACCTATGCAGCCACATAGTCTGAACACTGTCTTTTCTGTGTGCTTTATAGTAGATAAGGTCCTAAACCCTCTTCAGGTAGACAGTTTAACATTTTAATTGTCTTGTCTGGTTGTCAAGGCTGCACAATGTATGGCCTTCACGCACCTATGAAATTGTTGGAAATGTCACACACTTACTCAAATTTAAATTCATCAGGATAAAGGTTAGTTAAACTGATATTGCTTTCTTTTTCAATTGCAGATGAAAAAGGAGGACCCAGGAATGGTTCACCTAATGGATCTAAAAGGTCAAAAGTCCGGAGCTATTACTACAGTAGACTGGTCACCAAATATTGATACAAAAGTGTGTCTGACTGGGTTTTCTGACGGAAGAATTGTTGTGTCAACCCTCCTGTCACAGTGATTATTTACGCGTGAAATACTCAATTTATTTGTTAGTGCAATACTCAAATATAGAGACTCTTTTCCTGTATTCTTTTCTAAATTTCAAATTTATTATGTGTCAACTATTTGTCAATTTTTAGAATAAACTTGCCATAGATCAAGTTTTCTTGTATCTTTATGTATTAAGTACATTTCACTATCATCATTTTCCTATGACAGAAACTATAGCATTGGATGAAATGTTTTTATTGTAATGGTGTGAGAAGTAACAAGAAACCATGGCAAGGTGCACCAGCTTCTGAGATAAATAATAAAAATGAAAATCAAAGGACTGAAGGTCCTGAAAGTGGCCATGAGGATGATACCATGATATTTGTGATCAATAACTCAGATTTTGAGACAATAATAACTCGACAGTAATACTATTGTTTACAGGCACACAGATGATAAGAGATCACAATAGCTCACCCCAAGCACTTACTGATTTTAAAACAGCTGAATTACAAGCTCCTTTTGTTCAAGTTGCTGTTCAATTTCAGATGCTAAGCCTTTTTTTAAATCAATTCAAGGGTTCTGTTTGGCAGATTCTAATCTGACTGACTGACCCAAACAACAACATTTAACCCTTTGCTGTTTAATCCCTGCTTTTTATGTGCCTGTGATTTTATGATTGAGAAAACATTGTGAAAAAGAAGAAATTGCTCCTGTCAAGCAATTTCTTCTTTTTCCACACTATTTTCTACCCTACTGAATGGTTATTTTTCAAATAAAATCCACTTTAAATTTTCATCTGCAAAACCTTTGAATTTGGACAGGTCCAAAATTTTGTAAAACAGGAAAGGGTTAAGGGTGGTCCACTTCATAATCTGCTGCAGAAAGCAAAACAAAAGTTAATGCAGGTGTAATGGATGTTCAATATAGCTCAGAAAATATTGAGATACAAGAGCTGTCACTGTAAGATGACAATGCCCCCGACACCTTTTTGATCGTTGTAAGGTCAAGGTCATCGAGGGGTTGTGGTCATCAAAGAATGTGCCTTCAAAAAGGTAATGTGCCAAGGAATGTTGTACTAAAATATGAAGTGAATATGTTAAGTAAGAAGGAAGTTATGGCCAATGTTAAAGTTTTTTTGCCAATGTGAAAGTTTTGGGGACTTTGATCGTCACAAGGTCAAGGTCATCCAGGGGTCAAGGTCATCAAATTATTTGCCTACAAAAAGGTAATGTGCCAAGGAATGTTGTACTAAAATATGAAGTGAATATGTTAAGTAATAAGGAAGTTATAGCCAATGTTAAAGTTTTTGGGCATTGTTAAAGTTTTTGGGCCGAATGAGGGACAGACAAGTCAAAAACTATATGTCTCCCTATCGGGGGCATAAAATGGAGAAAATGCTGATTATCTGCATTTTCTTCTTTTGTCTCAATGTTTCCTAAGCTATTTCATAAACGGACGTCAAAACCGAGTCTTATTTGGGAAAGGGTCAAAAGGAGACAATAGGTATGTTACACCACACTCAAATTTTGTCATTACGGCTGCCGTATTTTTTTGAAAAAAAAAAACACAAAAAAACGAGCTTATCATTTCAGTTTACTAGAGGCGCTTGAGCACCTGATTCGCTCCACAGGCCTGAATATCCTGATAATGAATATTGGATGATAAGGCTGTATAAAACAAGGATCATTCCAGTGTTATTTGTTTGAAATCCAAAAATAAAAATTTCAACACTAACAGAATGTTACTGCACAATATACAGGTCATTTACCTACAAAATTTTGATTGTAGATCTTTCCGCTTTTCCTTAAACACCACTAAAAAGGGTGTTACTTCACAATAATTGTTTGACATCAAAACAAAGTTCTAACTAATGATAATAAGAAGTAAAATATTAAATCCAAAATATTTATTCTACCCAATGCCTTAAGTGCAGTCAGCTAAGCTCTTTTTTCCCCACTCTGAACCTCAGTAAGGTCTGTTTATACCACTTATTTGTCCTCTTTGTGCAGTCACCCTTTGTTCTACTAAACTGACCAATTCTCAGGGGTATCTTAGGCTCCCTATTTCAACTAATGTTTCTTCACATTTGGATTCTAACAAAGCTTATGTTTTTTTCTAACCTACAATCTTTACACCTATTAAATTTAATGAGTCTGAAAAAAAATATCATTTAGGTGATACCAAAAGTGATCAAATATTCACTATATATTTTGAAATGTCCTCTGCCAATAAAAAGCATGCTGTTCATCTAATCAAACATTTTTTGCAGCCTGATACAACTTCACAGATTTAAAATTACCATAATATTTGGTTGAAATCCATCTGTTTAAACTTTGAAAAAAGAAGTTTGTTTTACCCTATATTGGATATTACACGGTATAACGTCATATCAAAAGAAATGACCTCTGACAATAAAATACATATTTTTCATCTGATCACAATAATTTTTTGCAGGCTGATAAAGGATCACTAAAGAATCATTCCAGTGAAATTTGGTTAATGTCCATCACTTAGAATCTGAGAAAATGATTTTCAAAGTTTTTACTATACAACATATAGAAAAATGACCTCCGCCCATCAAACACTAATTTTTCATCTGATCACAATATATTTTTAGACTTGTAAAGGATCACTAAAGAATCGTTCAAATGAAATTTGGTAGTTATCCATTAGTTTGCTTCTGAGAAAATGATTTTCAAAGTTTCCACTATATAACATATAGAGAAATGACCTCCGCCCATAAAATACGCATTTTGCACCCGATCACAATAATTTTTTGTAGACTGATAGAGGGTCAATCTAGGATGATTCATGTGAAGTTTGGTTTATATCCATCCATTAGTTTCTGAGAAAAGCCGCCTATTACCATATATGGAAATTAGCCATGCCCACTAAAGCCATGATTTTCAACCGATTAAAATTCTTTGAAGGCATCTGATAGAGGGTCACCCAAGGAACATTCCTGTGAAATTTGATTGAAATCCATCCAGTACTTTATGAGGAGAAGATTTTTAAAGTAAAAGTTTACGGACGGACAGCCGCACGGGCGACGGACACCCCGCCATGACAATAGCCCGCTCGCCTTTTGGCCAGTTGAGCTAAAAACGAAAGTAATACCTAGCTGACTGATTTGACATCAGTGCTCAGAATTTAATTCCGTTCGCAAATAGCATTCTTGAATTCTTATCAACAATATCTTTACTCGACCGGTTCAATGTTAACCGATATTGTTGTGTACTGGATTATCAAAATGTTAGTATCATAAAAGCGGTTACAAAATAAACTTAGGTCAATACAATGGAAGCCCTCGGCTCAAGCACTATAGGAATGCCCACGCACTAATTAATTCATCAAATACATTGATCGAATATTTGTGTGGAAGTGAAATACAAAGCGGTACCGTTTTTGTTTACATGTATAAATCTAGTGCGTCAGTCTTTCCAATTTGGCGGCCAATAAAATGTGTAGAATCCTCGGCGTACTAATTTTGCAACTCAAATTTACTTTTGACATCAAGATATCCATTATGAAGTTTTCATAAGATTGTGTTTATCTTCAAAAGGAAAAATATAAGTCAAAGTATTACATTAAACAAACAAAATAGCTGCTTTTTTTAAACTGTCTGCACTACTTTTTGGTGTCATTGGGTCCGGTGCAAAGAGAAAGAGTAAATTCCAGAAAAAAGTAGTTCTTTGCATAAACCAGTATACAGACACCATGTACACTATCACCATATACACCCTTCCAGCTAATTGCAATAAGTCTGCCATTTTGACAAATGGCGACTTAAAAATGTTATAGTGGCATAGTGTTGAAAGTGGTGTTAAACCCCTATCAAAAGGCCATTCAAACAAAACGGTTAAGAAATTACTTAGCAACCCTGAAAAATATTAAGTATTGAAAAGTATTTTAAATTATTACCTATCACTACTCAATCATTGATTTAAGCATACTCTCTTGTCAATACCAACTGTATTCAGTTTAAAACTGTGGTCTGGCGACAGAATAGTCATTATAATATGACATATGTTGCCGGAGTGAAATAACTTTGAATAAAATTGAATAACTTTGATATTTTACAGGTGTTATTACACTAGTGGAAAAACTTTGCAAATGAGCTGAGAACGGAAACCAATGTTATTTTTTTGTTGTGAAAATGGCAAAATGGACCTGCTGACCTAATTTGCAAACGGTGTTATATGTTGGCAGAAAAGCATGAATCTGTAAATTAATTTTCTTGTTTAATCACCAAATTCAAGTCATATTAAAAATAGTATATCAAATTTGTGCTCATATAATACCAAATTTATAAACCTCGTTATCTATAAACAGATAAAAACTTGGCGCAGCCTTGTTTTTTATCTGTTAATAGTTGACTCATTAACAAATTTGGTATTCTATGACCACTCATTCAATATCCTCCATTTACAACACAACAAAATGTTATGCTGATCCATATTTAAACAGATTGAAGATGATGATTTGAAATTTAACTTGTACATGACATTTCGTACAATTTCAAATATGCAACAAGTAAAGACTCTGGCCAGCCTGTGCAATTACACAGTCTGACCAGGGTCTTCACTTTGTGCTTGATTGAAAGATAAGGTTCAAAAGCGTCTTTGAAAAGTCAGGCAAACTTCTAATTATACTAATAAGCAGTCAAAGTTGGTTAATGTTGACCCTTCATGCACATGTCAAATTGTCGGAAATGTCACACACAGGCTAATTTAATTATGCAAAACAGATATGATCTGATCAAACAAGAGATCAACTTGGAAGATGTTTACATACCAAGCAAAAACATAAAAACATTACTTGCTTAGGATTTGTTTCTTTGAATGGGGTATTTAATGGAGTACCTAACAAAGGATTCCTGGTATTTCTCACACCAGTACTACCATGACATCCTTTTCTAGCCTCCAGCTGCTATTGCTTAGGGTATGATAATTGTCCAATTGGTTGGAGAAAATTAGTTTGAAAGGATGAGTGCTGCCATTGGGTATGTGTTGAGATGGAATTATTTTCTTCAGGCTTATTGTTTTTTTGCAGACTTAGTTATCAGTCCTGCTTTCAGGATGCAAAAATGTTTGCAAAAATTTTGCAATGATAACCCACTTTGCACATATTTACAAAACATTTCACAAACATTTTCATCCTGAATGCAAGAAATTTTGGGGGTTTTTTTGTGATTTATCATCACTTTCAACTTAAGCAAAGTGATTCAATGACAAAAACAAAGTTGTATTGTAAAAAGTCTTTAATAAATCCTTCCAAAGAGTAACAAGACATTAAGCACAAACTTGTAGCTATAAAAAAGGAAAGGAAAAAATTGCCAAGTCATAAAAATAATATAGCCAGTGGTCAACATAAACCTTGCAAGCTGTAGGTACAAGATTTAGGTTGCCAAATGAAAGCCATGAATGGCTTAGGTCACTCCACAGGCTTGAAATTCTTGTAATAGCAAATCTAAGTTTTGGCTAGATTTTTAGATACTTGGGGTTCTACTGATGTTGAAATGATTTTCGAAGTACCACTATATAACATATATAGAAATGACCTCTGCCCATAAAAGACATATTTTTCATCCAATGACAATAATTTTTGGCTGCATGATAATGGGTCACCCAAGGATCATACCAATGATGTTTGATTGATATCCATCAGTTACATTCTGAGAAAATGATTTTCAAAGTTTCCACAATATAACATATAGAGAAATGAATTCCACCTATAAAATATAAATTTTTCATCTGATCACAATAATTTTCGGTAGACTGATAGAGGGTCACTCAAGAATCATTCCAGTGAAATTTGGTTGATATCCATCAATTATATTCTGAAAATATGATTTTCAAAGTTTACACTATATATCATATAGAGAAACGACATCCGCCTATAAAATACATATTTTTAATCCGATCACAATAATTTTTGGTGGACTGATAAAGGTTCACCAAAGCATCATTCATGTTAAATTTAATTGATATCAATCCATTAAAATTTTGAAAAAACTCACTTTTTACCAAATTAGCCACACCCATTAAATCCATGTTTTTCATTGGATCAAAATTTCTTGAATAACTTAGAAAGAGGATCATTCCTGTGAGGTTTGGTTGAAATTCATCCAGTAGTTTCTGATGAAGATTTTTAAAGAAAAAGTTTACGACTGGATGCACATATGGACGGACGGACGCACAACGGACACAACACCATGACAATAGCCCTAGTGGCTTTCAGCCAGTGGAACTAAAAACACAATTACGTCATTTCGAACATTATTATACCAGAGCCCAAGGACAAAAGAGTCTAAATCTGTTTAATTTCTCAAGCTCTTTATACTTAGAGGAACTTATGGTTTCTTACTTAACCCTACTTATGCTGTTTACCATAAATACAAAGCTTTAACAAACATTACAGATCTAGAACAGACTGCACAGATATTACGTCTAACCTGCCTGTTTCGACTTACTACTGTTTAAAATTTCCACAAAAAAATCCCAATTTATTTGAAACATTAATTAAACTTGGCATGATAAGGGTTTATAAAGATTTTGCAGAGAAAAAGGTTTGTGAAACACTAATGCTCCTTAAAACTAACCATAACTTTGCCGAGCCATTTCGACCCTGCCATAATCAGACTCATAATGATACGAGTTTTAGTATTAAAGCTTAACCATAATCCTGTTGAAAACAAAAATATTCCAACAAATTGCCAATTTTAGAGATATTCAAACCAGGCTTGCTTAAGTTTTTTCAAAAATAACTAAGTAGAAAGCAGTCAGTGTTGCCTTAGATCAGTTGATTGATTGATTGAATGGAGTTTTATGCCGCTTCAACATTTTTTCAGTTATATTGCGGCGGCTGGACAATGGATTCCTGGTATTTTCTTCACCAGTACAACCATCACATCCTTTCCTAGCCTCCAGCTGCTATCTCACATAGGTCTACAATTATCAACCCATTTGTAAGAGACTAATAGTCGGAAAGAATGAGTGCCTTCATCCAGGATCAAACCCGGGACCTCTGGATTGACAGTCCGACTCACTACCAACTGTGCTATGACAGCAGCAGCTTGGATCAGACTGCACTTCTGATCTTAGTCTATACTCGCTGCCAAAGCTCTGTGAATGAATAAGCTGTTAACAGCATGAGAAGGGTTAAGAGATTCAAGTAAATATGCCTCATTCATATTTTAACCCCACTTCCTTACTTTTGGACAATAATATCTTGCCAATTGGCAAAATTTGCTTTTTGCATTAGGCACATTTTCAAGTATTGAAATAACAGATAAGATGGCCTTCAGTTTGCAATACATACACAAATGAACAATAATGGAACAATATGCATCCAAAATTTCCTTGCATGAATAAATTCAATTTCATTTAAATTCTTATTCTTCTGATTTTGCATTTGTTTCAAACAAACTTTTGATTATTTGGACAGTAAAATAGTATGGTTCAAGTTTGCCCATAGTAATTAAATTGAAAGAAGGAAGTGTAGACTAAGATCAGACTGCACCTCTGTGCAGGCTGATCTTAGTCTATCATGTCTGTGAAAGCTTTGTGTACAGCAGGTATAAGCCATGAACAGCATAAGAATCCCTCAGAAAATGGATGTTTTGCTTCAAATTTTCAATACCTAAGCCTTTGTTGTAATAGTCATTAGAACTAAAATATGCTATCTAAATTATTGTCACAAAAAGTGTTACGAAACTCTTCTAAGCTTTAATATACTGGGTTTCACAGAACTATGAGACAAATGTTTTAACAATCATGTCACATTTTTGTCTACCCTAAACCATTTTAACCTGCTCTAAAGAGAAGATATTGTTGTTTAAAACCTATTACAATAACAAAAATACTCTAGCTTTTGCAGAGTATAGACAAAGATCTGCCTACATTAATATACAGTGAGTCTGGTCTTAATCTTGACAACCTGATTTTCCTTTTTAAACCAGAAAAATTTAGAAATTAATGTTTTCAAATAAACACCAACTCCCAATTGGTGCATCCAGCGTTTTCATCGCTTTGTCTTAAATGTGATTTTCCCAAGTTTTTCATTCAGCATGACAAGGGATAACACTTCAGGATTATACAAACACTTTGAAGTAGACTGTCACAAAATGAACTAACACCCCCTGCAAGTGCTTGTAGGTTATGAAATGCTTTTTTCCATCAATGGGCCATCACTATGTCAAAAGTCAATGGATTGTTACCAAAATATCACTTGCATATCTCTGCTCGATACTGATCACTTCTGTACTTCTGTAAAGTTTGAATGAAATCTGCGTATTAGTTGCTGAGAAATTGAGTGGACACAAAAAAGCTACAGACAGATGGACAGACCAACAAGCTGACGCCTATGTACCCTCCTAACATAGTTTGGGAGGTATAGCAAGAGTATTTACATTTCAAAAGCATTTCTAACAATGTAAAGACATACAATTAACAGAACAGTAACAATGTAAACAATTAATGCAACATTTACAGAAAAATACTAACTTTTGTTCATAGTTCAAGCCATTTATACTTAACATCATAAGCAATGGGCAAAACCATTTCACACAGTCATGCACTTCAGTTGTCACTTGCATTGAAACTTGAGAACCACTTTGCAAAAAGAGAATCTCAAAAATAGCAATAACTAGATCTGTTCCTTTCATACTGTTGCAAAATCAGTCAAAACATCTCTCAAATTGGTCAAAAGCAGGGCCTTTTTCCATAGGGCCCAAGAACGATCTTTATGAATATTCTATCTAATCTTGAACAGAATCTGACCTCTTTCCAAAGGAAAATAATAATTTCTGTCTATTTCAAATTCAGGGAAAGGTATAATGATGCACAGACAAGGTTTGTGCCAATCCTTTTGTTCAGAAGTCAGAAGAGCTAAAATTTCTCTTCCACTCCTAAGCAAATTAAGAATGCTTTTCCTTCTGCCTTAGCTTAATTTCTCTCATTTACCTCAGCTGGACTCAAGACTTTTGTAAGATATTTTGGAGTTCCCTGATGGTCCATAGTTGCTGGATATGTTCACATCCTGTACAGAAAAGTAAGTAAGAAGAGAAACATTCATTGTAATTCATCTTATACAAGAGCCCCCCCCCCCCCCCCCCCCTTATGCCCTTTACTATCTACTTCATTTGATTGAAAAGCTCAATTTCAAGAATTTTTAAAGTCTTTTTCTAAAATTTGAAGGTAATTTCCTCTAAAAACAATAATTCAAATGATTGATCTGAGGAAATAAAACTCCAAAGAGAAAAGGCGAAAAAAAAACACATCATTTTCCCTCCCCCCCCTTCAAAGGGGGTATTTGCTTTGCACTTGTCAGTTGGTAGGTTGGTTGGTCTGTTGGCTTGTCAGTCCATCTGTAGACCTTTTTGTTGTCTGAAGCATATCGGGTTTGTATTTGGATAAAACTATAAAACTTGCTGAAAACATAATATCCCAGTTTCAGCTGTAGTTATAGTCAAAGATCAGCCTGCACATATGTGTACTTTGATCCTAATCTACACCACATGTTCAGCTTGTTTGACCAATACTTGTGTATAGACTTAATTCTCAAGAGAAATGTTGGCATACAATATCTACTTTAAGAGTCCTCAGCACTTTAAATTGAGTAAAGTTTGCAGATTTTTAGTCAGCAGCATTCCAAAGTGTACAAAAATTGAGAATCAAGGGAATAGAAAACTTTGTTCAGATAGATAAAATGGTGTACAAAGCAGAAATCTCTTAAAGTAGCAAACCTTTTCTTTTTTTTCACAATAAACACAAAATTTTCCTCTTACCACCTTTGAATTAAATATTCTTATCTTCCTGAGCTATCTAACATAAATCATGAGATTGGCATCAAATGAAGCATCTTTTTGTAAACTTCAACCATTTTCCATTGCATGAAGTTGTACAAACCCTAATCTTGCTGCTCATGGCATATCTCTGCATACTATAAGGCTTGTCAGACGAAATAGCCTACAAGCATCCTACATGACATGCCATCTGATCTTAGCCTAATGACATTTTATTTGAAACAAATTTCATATTTCAGCTGGCTTTGGGTTGCGCAAACACTATCAGGCTGTCAAAAAATACAAAAATAATCTTTATGTGTTCATGGAACACTAAATCTCCCCCGCCCCCACAACATCTTTTTGACAAGTTTGACCTTGTTCATTTCCCTTGACATTGTTGGATGACCTTGACATTCAATGTCCAGTATTGATGAGAAGAAGCTTAATGCCAAATTTGTGCATTATAGCTCTTAGCTCTTATTGTTTTCAAGTTAGAGGAAAATGTTTTGATTGTAGATTAAGTTTTGAGATAGTTTTACAGAATGATTGACAGACAGATAAGCAATGATAAAACAATAATCTATCATTCTATCAATATGGGGAGCCTTAAAAAGACAATCCAGGTAATTTGCAAACTAAGTGTTTAAATGTTTGAAAGTGGACTAATCCCCCTCCCCCCTCCCCTAAAAGAGCGTATCCATAATGAAAAGCTATTTTCCATGAAAGGGTCATAGCTCTGTCAAAAGTCTACTAGAACTGTCGCAGAGCGGACTTATACCCCCCACAAGCACTTTGTCACAATGCAAGTGTAATTAGTGCAGGATGTGTTTGCAACAAATATTGAGGTCATATGCAGCATTTGCATGAAGTTTCATGATTCTAGGTTGCTTTGTTCTTGAGTTAGAGTCCGGAAACAAAAATGGAACAAAATTTGACTGTGACCTTGACCTTTGTGACCCCAAAAAAATAGGGCACTTCCTTGGGTCATAAGCAACATTTGCATAAAGTTTCATGATTGTAGGTCGCTTGGTTCTTGAGTTAGAGTCTGGAAACGAAAATTGATCAATGGCTGACAGTGACATTGACCTATGTGACCTAAAAACAATAGGGCACTTTCTTGGGTCATAAGCAACATTTGTTTAAAGTTTCATTATTGTAGGTCACTTGGTTCTTGAGTAAGAGTCCGGAAACAAAAAGGTCTACGGACGGATGGACAGACAGACATGGTGAAACCGATATACCCCCTCTACTTTGTAGGTAGAGGGTATAATGAATAACAAGAGTGCCATGGTCACAAAATACGCCGCCACTTTGCTGCTGTTTCACGAAAATAATTGTAGACACTACTTATTTTAACAGAACCAAATTCAAAATGACCAAGTTTCATTTAAATCAAGACAAAAAGTCAGGAGGAGTTGCCTTCACAAGGCTGCAATTTCAATAAGCCCCAGACACTAAGTTTTAAGGGGGCATAATTCAGGGAAATTAATGAGCCGTAAAATCCTTGATCCATGTACATCTACAAATTATGGTGATGACATTGACCAAGTTTCATTTAAATAAAGACAAAAAGTAAGGAGGAGTTGCGTTCAAAAGGCTGCAATTTCAATAAGCCCTAGATACTAAGTTATAAGGGGGGCATAATTTAGGGTAAAATTAATGAACCATAAAATCCTTAATTCATGCTCATCTACCAATTTCGGTTATAACATCCACTAAGTTTCATTTAGATCCAGCCATTCACAAGGCTGCAATTTCAATAAGCCCCAGAGACTTAATATTAAGGGGGAATAACTGAGGCAATAGGCCCCAGAGACTAAGTTTTTAAGGGGCATAACTCAGGCAAAAATCAACTTACCATAAAATCCTTCCTTCATGCACATCTACCATTTGAGGTGTTAACATTGACCAAGTTTCAAGAAGATCCAGCCTTAAACTTAGGAGGAGTTGCGTTGATAAGAAAAGTAGACCCAGAGACTAAGTTTTTAAGGGGCATAACTCAGGCAAAAATCAATGAACCATGAAATACTTCCTTCATGCACATCTACCAATTGAGGTGATAACATTGAAGGTTTCAAGAAGATCCAGCCAGAAATTTAGGAGGAGTTGTGTTGACAAGAAAAAGGGACGGACGTACGAACGGATGGACAGACAGAGAAGATGACGCCAATATACGTCCGCCTCCAGCGGCGTATAAAAACCAAAATATAACTTACACATCTCTGCTTGATACTGAACACATCTGTAAAGTTTGAATGAAATATATCCATCATTTGCTGAGAAATTGAGTGGACATGAAAAAAGCTATAGACAGACGGACAGGGTAACTCCTATATAATCCTAAACAAAGTTTTTGGGGGTATTTTAAACTCAATGTCGCATTTCAAAAATAACAGGAAATATAATATACCTATAAAGAAGGTCAATAGCCTATTCTTTGTCAATATAGGGCAATAAGTCACTAAGTATAATGAATAGAGTTATGGTTCTTGTGCACTGCAATTCTCCTTGATGAATTCTATCCACCTGTGCAGTTTTGTGAATCTAGCTTGCATATTTTTGAGATATGTTCCGGACAAAAAAAATCTATGAACAGACCAACAAACCTCCCAACTGACAGACCAACAAGTGCAAAGCAATATACCCCCTCTTCTTCGAAGGGTGGCATAATTACATAGGAAAATAGAATAAAACATTCCACATTCAGAAAATACACAGACAGTGACAGGTTTCAACCCTGTTCAGTCTGTTAGAGTACATATTGCCAAGTCTGATCAGTGTTGATAATTTCTGCTGGTTCACGATGGTCCATTTGTAAGACAGTCACAAATACAAATTCAAACCTTACATTATTGTTTTATAATGGGTATTGTGTCATCAAAATTACTTCAATAGTATCAATAAGATAGTGTTTGAATGAGAGTTTACAGATTGAGGGGCAGGGTTTTCCCTCTATGTTCAAAACTGGGGATCATCACATTATGACCCCCTTTAAACTAGATAAAGAATGTTTCTTTAACAATTTTGGGGGTCATTTTAAAAAAAGGGGTCCAAATTCAAAGAAACAATGGTTCAAGGAAAACCCTGATGGGTCAACACAAAACTTTTGTAAGTGCCTATATATTTATAGGCACTTACAGTAGTTTTGATGTGACCCCTCGAGATATAGATCAACATCTATCTCTCTCATCTAGAACTGTATTAAAACTGTAGCTAGAAATGATGCCCCCTCATTATGTGGGAATAAAATCCGTATTTGTTTCCACACTGTTTCCCACAAACATTGCACACGAATGGGTCCGTATGACTGTGACAGCCAATGTGAATTGAGTACAGGACCTCGTCATCGAAAACAATCCCACAATGCTCGCATCGCGACTCCCACGTCACAGAGCCCTGATGGTCACTCGCGTCCGACTCTCCAATAGACAAAGTCCTGTCTGGTAGCAGTCTGTGTAAATGAGTTTGAGATCGTGAATTCTGTGTAGTTAAAATGTTACATTGCACGGCCCTGTCAACCCCAGGTATTTGGTTCAAGCTCAGCTGATTTGTGTTTGGCACTAAGCCAACTTGTCCTGTCTCTGATTTGATCACTGCCATTGAACACTGAACACCTCTACTAATAGTATCAGATTTCACAACAGTACAACTTGGCACACTCCTGTTTGTATCAATATTGACCTCTGTTCCATTTTCAAGGTCATAATCATGTCGAGATTGACCTTCGGTTTCCATGGTAGACTGAGTCCTTGACCTTCCTGAACTTGTGACACCAGAGACGATATCCTGAGCAGCAACATGATTATGCAGATTAGTTGTGACACTGTCCAAACTTCGATGTCTAATAACATTCCCTGGTCTAAGCAGTGGTGTGGATGAATCAACATGACTCAATGTCTCGTCATGACCTTGAGAGTCTGTATGAAGATGGGGTATGTCAGGTGTAGCTGTACTAGACACGTCAGATCCCACATCGAGGTCTGGTTCTACTTTGATCTTCACTCCAAGATGATTATGATTACAATTTGAGTTACGACAAGTGTCATGGTTATTATATACATCCATATTAGGTAAGTGGTGTGAACCACACCCAGACGGTAGAAAATAACTTGATGATGTAATAGTGCTTGATGGTTGCTGCCGGTTCTCAGAGTTCACCATTGATCTGATGTAATTATTTGTGAGACTGTTATCCTGCCGAGGTCTGATAAACGGAACTCCAAAATGATCCATGTGGTAATTGAGAGTTTGATGACGACTAGAGCTAGGAAATGAATAACCAAGTCTATCAGCACTGTCAGTACTTTGATTTAAGTTTGGATTGTCAATGTAACTGCTAGAAAACAGACCTAGACCATGAGAGTCGGCCCCGTTCCTTGAGTCGGTTCCATACCTGAACAAATGATCATCCCTGTAATCAGCAGGCACTCCCTCAATGGCTATATGGTGAACAAGCTGATAATGATCTTTTAGTTTCCTTGGTAACAGGGTAGAAAATGAGCATTTTCCACACCGCAGAACATTTCCACCTGGACTACTCTTGCTGTGAAGTCTTCTATGTCGTCTAAAGCTTGTTTTCTCACTTGTAATGTAGTCACAAAGTGGACACTTCATCAACTTGACAGCACCTATAACGGAGTAGAGCACTTATTAGTTTTTTCTAGAGGAACAAGGGCAACACATGCTTGGGCAGGGGTGTGGAATTCCAAAGCCCGACTTGTCCAACACAGGCCTTTCCACTTATTGGCTAGTACTTTTTTCTATGCAACTTGTCTGTGGACAAAAGTAAATACCAGAGCAAATCTTGATACAGTACTAAAAAGATCTAAGCAGAAAGACATTCTTTTGTTTGTATGAAAGGGAAGAAAACATTGTCTTTACAGCATTTTCTTCTTTAAAAACAATGTTTTTCTCAATTTTTATCATCTCATTTTTGGGGTGCGAATTCATTTTAATCAAGGACAAGTAGAAAATTGACTTTTACTTGTCCATGGACAAGTAGTAAAAATTTGTATTTCCACAACCCTGGCTTGAGAAAACACTCTACTGCAGGTGCTTTATAATGCAAACAAGCTGTGTTTGTGAAACAACAATGTCCATGCTACTGCCATTCTTCAGATACAGTAGTTTGATAAATCTACAGCAAACTTTAATTGAATACTGTAGTCTCTGGCAATACTAAAGTAAATGTAAAGTCTAAATTTTCAACATATTTGACCTTGACAAAAAAGCTAGAGCTTTCGCAAAGCAGGCTAATACCCCCCACCAGTGTTGTGTCTAAATATAAGTGCTATTGAAGTTTAATGATTCTAGGTTGCTTGGTGTTTGAGTTAAAGAGTCAGGAAACAAAAATTGAACAAAGGCTGACTGTAACCTTTGATCTATGTGACCCAAAAACAATAGGGCACTTCCTTGGGTCATAAGCAGCATTTGTATGAAGTTTCATGATTCTAGGTCACTTGGTTCTGAAGTTAGAGTCAGGAAACGAAAAGGTTTACAGACGAATGGCTGGACAGACAGACATACAGACATGGTGAAACCAAAATACCCCAGTCTTCTTTGAAGGTAGGGGGTAAAATGACCTTGACAGATTACATTGAAAGTGGTACAAACAGAAGGGTCTTGTCACAAACTTTGACTGGTTAACCTGTCCCTATCTACGCTACTCTCCGATACTGGGACAGGAAAAACCTAATTTTTACCATGCAGGTTTCTGCATGGTAACAATTGCGCATGCGCAAGGATGGGAGGAGTTTATGGAAGGAAATATCTTGTTGAACCGAGGGTTATGCTACTTACTAATGATTCGATATCCCTTGACTCGTGAAGATGGGAAAGGAAATGACTTTATGATAAAATACTCTACCGCTATTTGTTCACTTATAGACATTTTTATTTAAATGATCAATCTTATTTCATCATTGGCAAGAAACAAAATAATTAATATGATAAAGTTGATGTTT
This sequence comes from Fragum whitleyi, assembly GCA_948146395.1. NCBI lineage: Eukaryota > Metazoa > Mollusca > Bivalvia > Cardiida > Cardiidae > Fragum > Fragum whitleyi. The sequence goes on from OX411555.1 coordinate 31,813,376, forward strand.
AGAAAAACTTCTATTTACACAATTTCTTTTTAATGTGACATTAGCATTCGTTTGCAAAAACGTTTAGACCACTGATTGAATAATTTTTGTTACCCACATTCGGTTACCTGAAAGAGTTTTTTGTTCTTTTTTCCGATTGTAATGTTTGTGGTTAATTAGCACCGAAAGATGAGAAATCCATTTTGCATGGAAAGCATTAAATTTTCATACATACAAAACTTTATCACGCTTCGCCATTAAACATTTTTACAAATAAACCAAACAAAGTCTTTTTCTTGTATTTTCTTCCGACAAACACTCATCTACTTTTTATTTACTTTTATATGGCATGACATTGTTTATTTTCTCTACTTGTATGTATTGTTTATTTATTTCTCTATTAATACTAATCAATCTTTCGTGATTATTTTGGTAATTCAAATTGCGAAATCAGTGGCTTTCAAAGAAGAAACAATCATAGAAATTCTATAATTTCAAAAAATTAAGAGCTAACCTTTGTTAATTAAATCTTTAAATAACAACATATTTCAGACACATCGTGACACCAAAGAGTTTTTCACTGACTGTCGAAAAATGAGAGTAGAGTAGAACCAGAAAATTAATGGACAATGAGGAATTTTCGAAAATATTCTTCAAGTTTTCTGTTTTTCATGTTGCGATATAGGGAAATTCATAATCACTTATCATGTTATCAGACAGCGCGAGACGCGAATGACTAAGTGAAACGAGTCAAACTTTTTATTAACACAAAAAATAATCTTCATCATGTTCGTTTAAACGTGCAATTAAAGTATGTTTTCTGCCATAAGGTTCCTGTTCCATATTTTTGTAATGCAAAAACATTAAAATTGAAATGTAAGATAACTTTGATAGTGAAAATTTTGCTTGTGAAAATACCGCTCAGTTTTCATAAGAAAAGAATTTGGATAATTAATCGTCGATGTGATATCAATGCCGTGCAACTACAGTTTTATTCTAACTATACTTGCCTGATTTTAGTGGCCCATCGAAAATATAATAAACTTAAAAAAATCTGGGGAATCATTTTAATAAAATAGAGTTAAGAGAAAGAGAGAATTTGAATATTTATCTTATACATGTTTCGGAAAGAAGGGAGCCCAGATGTTTCAACGCTGAATATAGATGACACGCGATTCCAAGACCGCTGTCTCTTTCATCTTTATATTGAAATCGGAAATTTAACTGTAATTAACCCTTGATTCTGTCTGCGTTATTATATCGTTTTGAACACGGCCTTTGTCAACACGCCACGCCCATATACAAAACGACCAATCAGAATCATCAATGCATTTGGCCAATGAAACGAAAGGATACAACGGACCAATGATATGCATGCTAACATTAGGTTTTACCTGTCTCAATATCGACAGATTGAGACAGGCTCGCCAGTCAAGTCACAAACTATACTCATGTGAAATATAAAGGCTCTATCCCCCTTACAAAGTTATGGCCAATGTTTAAGTTTTGGGGGGACAAAAGACAAACACACCTGCCAAAACAATATGCTCCTGATCTATCAATGCAGGGGTATAGAAATCTAAGTTAGAAAAGAGGCATAATTCAAACAAGAGGGCCATAGTGGCCCTAAATTGCTCACCTGAGTAAACAGTTTTTGGATCTGACCTCTTAACCTAGTTTTTAACCAGACTTGACCCAAATTCGAACAAGACAGAATTTTAAAGACAATTTCAATCTGACTTATTCTCAGGATGATAAAGGAAGAGTTATGGCCTCTTAAGTGTCTACAAGGTTTTTCTAATATTTGACCCTGTGACCTCATTTTTGACCCCACTTGACCCAAGATCATCAAGATAGTCATTCTGATCAATTTTCAAGTTGATTATGAAAAAATATGGCTTCTAGAGTGTCTAGAAGGTTTTTCTAATATTTGACCCTGTGACCTCATTTCTGACCCCAATTTCGAACTTGTCCAAGTTTTCATGAAGACAATTATTCTGACCAATTTTCAGGTTGATTGAGCAAAAAAAAGGCTTGTAGAGTGTCTACAAGGTTTTTCTAATATTTGACCCTGTGACCTCATTTTTGACCCCACTTGACAGAATTTCGAACATGTCCGAGTTCTCATCAACACAATCATTCTGGCCAATTTTCAGGTTGATTGAGCAAAAAATATGGCTTCTAGAGTGTCTACAAGGTTTTTCTAATATTTGACCCTGCGACCTCATTTTTGACCCCAGTTGACCCAATTTCGAACTTGTCCGAGATTTTGTCAAGACAATCGTTCTGACTAATTTTCATGTTGATTGAGCAAAAAATATGGCTTCTAGAGTGACTACAAGGTTTTTCCTATATTTGACCCTGTGACCTCATTTTTGACCCCATTTGACCCTTTTCGAACTTGTCCAAGATTTCATCAAGACAATCATTCTGACCAAATTTGAGGATGATTTGTCAAAAAACGTGGCCTCTAGAGTGTCTTCAAGGTAAATATTGACGACGCACGACACATGACGGACGACGGACATCATGCAAACACAAATGCTCACCTTGAGCACTTTGTGCTCAGGTGAGCTAACAAAAAGAGGGCCACCGGCTTTGGGTAACTAGCCTGAGAAAAAAAAAGTATTGCCTAGGTCTGTCTATGTAACGCCAGAAAAAAGGGATCATCACATATTCCATTGTTTAAGCTCTATACCAATGGAAACACTTCTTACCAAATGTAGTCAAAATTGGCAATATTTTTTTTTTGCAATCCTCCTACAACTACTTATTACATGTTGTTTTAACAATGTTTGTTTAATCACACTAACATGAAAGCTTTGAAAATATCGCTTGATTCAACAAGTGACAAATGGAGTGTTCTGTACTAGCAATGTAAATTACTTACTTCCATGTCTATTCATATGCTGCGTATACGATGTTTGGGAAGAGAAGTAGGTATGGCACACTCGACATTTGAATGACCTTGAACTTGTTGTCCCTGATTCATGATCTAAAGATGGGCTGTACAGTCTGTTACCTAGTACTCCTGTGAAATATAGGACATAGAGGATATTTAATGAATGGTCATTGAATACCGAATTGATAAAACGAGTCATCTATAAATAGATGAAAACTAGGCTGCGCCAAGTTTTATCTTTTTTAGATGATAAGTTTAATATATTCAACATTTTATGAGCACAAATTTGATTTTCTATTTAAAATATGACCAAAATTTTTGCTATTAATCAAGTAAATTCCAGAAATCTATAGATCTTAGTTTTTCCGTGAAAAATATAACGCAATTTGCAAAAAGACATCAGCAAATGAATAATGACTTTTTTTCACTATGAAAATATAATGTTGCTATAAGCTCTTTTTGCATACTTATTCCAGTAGTGTAGCACCCATGTAATGTCAAAAATAATTAACAAGGTAATTTAACTCTTGCGATGTAGGTCATTTTATAATAATAATTATAGCACTGAACATTTCAGGTTAAACATGTTATTTCCAAAAATTTTACTTGAAGTTCAAATGTTGCACAGCCTGAATGTGTAATGACATTTGCTTATTGTTTAAAAAAAAACTATGAATCTGTTGGTATCTGGCAGTTGTACAGGCTGATCTTGAGTAAATTTATGAAATGTCATGCAAAAACTTATTGTCAGACCACAAAATAGATATATAGGGTTTTGACTGTAGATCAATAATACTTGTCAGAAATTTCTACATTCACCTTCTTTTCAAATGAGGTAGAAACACTTTGGAAACTTTCTAACAAAACCTTTTACTTTTGCATTTATATTGAAGTTTGCTCTCTAAATCTATGTATGTGCATAAAAACTTATTTCTTAGGCATTTTTTGTAAGTAATCTTGATTGAAATTAAGATTTTTCTATTGAATATTAATTTATGAATTAGCTATTTTAATTGGCACTTTTTTTTGTCAAGAGAATAGAAGGCTATTGATTTTAGGACAAAAGTGAAAGATGGTATGAACATTCAAATGTGACTGTTCAAATACATTTAATTTATTCAGAGTAAGGATAGACTAACAAATTCAGTCTGCATAACAGGTGATGGTATATAATATATAGAGGATAATCATTTGTTGCAGTATAAGATCGATTAATTTTTCATTGAGTTTTCACGCGTGGCAGAGTCACGAGTGTGAAAATATAGCTTTTATTGTGCACAAAATGAAAAATTAACAAATCTTACTCGAAAGCAAATGATTATTCTATTTCTCTTATGCAAAAATGAGACAAAATGTGAAATTTCTAGGACATATTTTTGTAAAGCGCGTCATTTTGCATGTGATTGCTATGCAACATTCATTGTGACATCACTTATTTTGCACGGTCTAGATAATGTCAGATAGGGTGAATGCACAAAAGCAGGGAGTAAGTTTTTGATAATTTCACTGCTTTTGCGGTGAGATTATCAGGTGATAATCTACCGTTATTTCTCGATAAAACACCAAAATGCATTAAAGAAAATTTTATTACCTTCGGAGTTTCTAACTGTTGTCTGTGATGAGGATGCTGGACTGCTACGCAGTGTTGGACCTGATAATACACAAGTCAAAATTAGGGATAACACCTTTGATAGGTTTAAATTGATCAATTTTCATTTTGGTTACGCGGTGTTGGACCTGATAATATACAAGGCAAAATTAGGGATAACATCTTTAATAGGTTTAAATTGATCAAATTTTATATTGGTGAATTTTTATACCTTCAGGCCCCAAAAGAAGTATTAGCATATTCATATTCCATGATAACAGTTCCTCATTTTAATATGATACAAAAATAAAGAATACTGTGTATTCTCAGTTTGGTATGTTAATTCTTTCACGAAGATTAGCAAAATTTAAACTCTTGATTATAAAATCCAATTTACAGTTATACAATGTTAACTTTATTTAATGCTCAATTAATTTACAGAATTTAACTTGTGCTATTGTCTAGAGTTTTTATCCTTATATTATCTAAAGAAGTTTATACAAATAGTAACCAACTGGGCCCAAGGTTATAAAACTTTTCTCAGGCTCAGGCTCAATTTTTATAAAATCTTTAAATTAAGATAAATGTATGAAAATAAAAGATAATATTGATAAGTTGTTGTTTATAACAGCTTATTAATATCACCTTTTTGTTTATACATTTTAATGAGTAATAAAACAGAAATAAAAGTTTTAATCTCAAATTGAAATTTGAGATAATTCTGAATTGAGCCTGAGAAAAGTTTTATAACCTCGCGCCCTCATTTTCCCTTTTAAAACCAAAAGAGTTCTAAATTCACTTTACTACATAAATACTGACTCTAAATTTGTGCTATTGGCACTCTGATTATTTTGGAATTTTGCAAAGGTTTCTATTTAGGATGATGGTTTTGTTTGTTTTAAATGGGGTTTTATCCTGCGTTTCAGTCATATTGCAGTGGCTGGGGAGGCTATAGTACATTAGGCATTAGGATTACAATGGATTCCTGTTAATTCTAGCACCAGTACTACCATTAAATCCTCTCCTAGCCTCCAGCTGCTATCCCACTTTGGTTCAAGATTTTCTACTTATTTGAGAGAGACAAATTCAGCCGGACAAGAGTTAAGAATAATTTGTAAATAAAGAGATGAATTAAGTATTAGCTGATTTTATGGAAATATGAATACATGAAGCAAATTCATACTTGAGTGTGATAAGGTTTTAAGTTTCATACCTCCATAAAATCAACAAATGTTCTCTTCATATCTTATAGTTTAATATAATGAAGCAAAAATGTAAGATTCATCAACAATGAAAGCAATATCTTAATGGGACTACTTTTTTGTGGAAGCTTACAAAATAGCTGTGACCTTGAAACAATTTTGATTGAGAAATAAAACCAATTTTTCAGCCAATCAGAATGCACAAAACTTGATGGAAAACTAAACAAATTAAATAATCCCAGAATAATACTTACTGGGTATGATGATTCTGTCACCAGGCATGATGTCTGGTAATGGTGAAATGAGATCTCGTCTGGGGGGTTTAGGGCGTTCAGGGGGTGTTCTGTTTAAAACAGGGCGAAGGTTTCTGAACTGTTGTGTTTCTGGAATCGAGGATAGGGACCCCGTCCACAGACTGTTTACAGTTGTCGGTGTCAGCATACCCTGGTTATCAAGACGAGCTATCTTCTTGGCCACTCCCTCACTGTCCACGACACTACTGGGTAGTGGCCGCTCTATCCCTTCATTGATGGATGTAGACCAGCGCCTCACACTGGTAACTGGTGTATCAAATACTCCAGACAATGAAACAGGTAAATTGATGGATGATCGGAGTTTGTTAGGGGTTGTTTTGATGATATTACTAATGAGATAGCTTGTATTTGTGGTGCTAACAAATGATGAACTCAGAGAATTGTTTGATGTTGTTGTTGTTGATGAACATGATGAAGATGACACAAGGAAGTTTGGGAATGACGAGAAACTATTAGATAATCTCTCATCACTCTTCCTCTTTAAAGCTTGTCTGTTATTGATGACTAAGTTTACAGCTCCACTACTGTTAGCATCCACATCATGGCCGTTCTGAGGCAACACACCTCCTGGATTACGAGGACGTGGTAACTGCAATATGTCAAGATGGTCTAGAACACGAATCCCTTGTTTAACTTCAGATTTCACAATGCTGCTCTTTTCTCTCATGTCAATTTCCCCAACACTGCCAGATCTCTGTCGCTCTCCACTTGGGGTGCTTCTGGTTGATGGACGTGGTGATGGGCCACTCATGGAGCCAGATCGTTGTCTTGGTGTGCCAGGCGTGCTTGGAGTTGCTCGATGTACAGATGGACTTGGAGTTGTAGAGCGGCTTAATGTACTGGTTGGCTGACCTAACAAAAGACAAGCCTCAGTAGACAATGATAAAACAGTTTGAACTTTAGGAATAGCAGTTGAAGTTACTTTGGTTTTGGTTATATCTTTGGGAGAAGCTTCATTAGCAGTATTGTCATCAACAATAATTTCACAATAACCATTGCTGTCTGGCCTATCTTCTTGACTGGAAGTGGGTAATGTGAGGTGTGTGACATGGTTTCTGGTGCTTTTTTCATTAGAATTGTCAGGTTCTGAGTCAGACGGGTTGGTCCTTGTACTGCTTTCATTGCTGTCATTTTCCATTTGTGTATTGTTGTCATGGGTTGTGTTCACGACGTCAATATCAGCATCACATTGTGGACCAGATAGGCTGTCAGAAATACTACTAACCAGATCTGTGGGATGGCTCTCTGTAAATATATCAATTCTAAATTAACCTTTAGTAGTCAACAAAATGGTGGTCATTTTTTTCACTTCAATATGAAAGAAACTACAAATATTGCTAAAAATTTTGCATCCCAGGGACTGATATATGTGACCTGTCACACCAAAAGGGACCATCTGGGAAGTGTGTCAAGTATCGACCCTAGTCAGACTGCACTGATTGCACAGACTGACTAGGATTGTAAGTTTCTGCAATGAGTCTATTTTTCCAATCTAGAATGATCGATATACATTCCAGTGAAAGAATTTTTGAAACACGACCTCTGATAAATATACCTATACTGGACCAAATCTCTTATTCAAATATTCATTTTACAGAGTTTAAAGAGTACATGAGAATTGTCACTTTTTACCATATTTGGAAATTATACACAACCATTAAAGTCATGTTTTATATGGATCAAAATTTCTTGAACAACTTTGAAAGAGGACACCCAAGGATCCATCCTGCAAAGTTTGGTTGAAATTCACCCTGTAGTTTCTGAGGAGAAGATTTTTAAGGATAAAGTTTATCACCAGATGCATTGACCCATGAATGGATGGATGCAAGACTGACACAGTGCTGTGAAAATAGCCCTAAAGGCCTTTGGTCATTGGAGCTAAAAATGACAAATTTTTTGCACAATGACAACAATGACGGGGACAATGAGGACGACACCAAGGCTATAGCAATACCTCCTGACTCAAGCTAAAAATCCCAGTCAGGCATAATTGGAGCTCCATAACCCTACTTTGCACGGGTTCAGAATAACAAGCAATTTTATCTATATGTATATACCTGTAGATACAACATCAATAATGCAATCAGCTGACTCAGTAGATGAGATTCCATTGGCTGATTGTTCATGAGTTGCTGTGGAGACCTGCGTAGTCGGTGAAATAGCTGCCGTAATTCTGTCCTCATTGGAATCACAAGTGTCACCCTCTACGATAATTTCTACATCTTCAGCCATTGTCAAATTGCTGAAAAAAATACAAATTCAGCTTAGTTGAGCCCTATTCAACCCTTGTCATGCAAAATATGAACATTGGCAGAATTGCATTTAAATGAGCCTGTGTGTGGCATTTTCAACTATTTCATGTGTATGTGATAGAAAGATGTTGAGTACCCTGGACACTCACACAGTGCATTAAAATTAAGTTTAGGGTTGCAAAAAGTGATTTCAGGTCCGTAGCCATCTATGTAGCACATAGTTAAGACTCTGATCAGACCGTGCGGCTGAACAGACTGATCTGAGTCTTAACGTTGCGCACATGTGAAATTGTTGGAAATGTCTCACACAGGCTCAAACATAGTGCTGACATGACTGGTTGAACTAATGTTGCAATTTCCAAATCCTTTTTTGGTATAAAAATGCAATTTCTATACTTTTCTTGTTTCCAAAAAAATATCAGTTGTATACAGGGTTCGTGTTAGTGTTTGATATTGGGGAGTCATTGACTCCTCACCTAAGAAATTCTGGGGGTCAAATATAAATTTGAAGTGGTCAAAAAGATAGATAAAGCAAATCATAAGTAGAATTTTGCATATTTAAGAGTCACTTTAACTGTTTTTTAGTAGATTTATGAAACAAGTAATTGATATGTAGAACTTTAGAAAGTAATTTGTGAAAATCTTAGATGAAAAACTTGTTTTTACCCATAGTATTCCCTCTCAAGGGGGTCAAAATGACCCCCTTGGGAGAAATTTCTAGGGGTCAAATAGGACATTTTAAGATTTCTGGGGGTCAAAACCCAGATTTAAGGGTCAAACACGAGCCCTGGTTGTATAGGCTAAGAGCAGAATGAACATATTTGCCTCTTCATCTATGTCTTTAACACCTACAAAAGCAGAGGTTTAAACATGACAAGGGTTATTCTAATTTCTGAAACAGGTGTCAGGCATTCAATTTACAATTTATTGGCATTATGATGCATTTTGTAAGTAATAATTTGGGACTAGTTAGATCTTAGTTAAAGCAAAAGGGCTTGAGCTGAAATTTAAAGGACTGTACCCTGAATGCTTTTGAAACAGTTTACTCATTTGTTTTCAATCAGCAGTATTTCTAAGTAGACATTTATAATATGCTTTTATGTAATACTGAAGGCTTTTAACCACTGTAGATCTAGGATTCTTTAGACATATACTAGGGTCTTTGATCATGAGGTCACAGGGTCAATACCCGTTGAAGGCACACATTCTTTCCCATATTCATCTCCCAACAATGGGTGGATAATCAAAAGCCTAGGTGGAAAATCAGTTAGGACTCAGCTAGGAAAAAACATCATAGTAAAATTTGTTAGATAAATATGACACAGGTCCTACTGTCAACTCATGTTTGAAGCTATGATATTCTACAGTGGGACCAGTCTAGATAATTACCAGTTCCAGTTGCTAACATATGACTGAAAGTGTTAAAAGCGACAGCATATCCCTTTTATAGAAACAAAGATTATCAAATCAGAGAGACAACTTGAATTTGATGATTTATTCATACCACTTTCCAAACTGTGAGCAAAATGTCGGACTGCAGACATTTTCCAGTAGCCATAATTGAAAACTACTTTTCCTGTCCACAGTTCAAACCTATTACTATATTACTGCTTTCAGTGTAGTTTATAGGGAAAAATTGTATCCTTCAAGTGTGCACACACACATTTAATATGGGAAAAGTAACGCCAAGCGCCCAAAGGGCGCTTTGCGGCTTTTCCCACTTCTAGATAACGCGTATAAAACATTTAAATAATCAAAATAAAAATGAAACACATATACCATCAAAGTTTAATTTTGTGTCGTAATGGCGGCCTACATGGAGGATGATGATCTCGCCATTTTGTTTTATTAATTTTGATTTATCTACTTTTTTCTTCGATTTTATTTCTGTCGATCATTATCAAAATTTAGATTGTTGTCGTAAAATTAGGAGAAAAATCAGCATTACATGTAAAAAGTTACACATTTTTGCTTAGAATCTCGTCTAGATGATGTTTTCTTTTTTACCCTCCGCAAATGACGTCATTCTACACTTTTGGGAAATAACACGCTACTTTTTCCCGCTAAAACAACGTCATTGCTGTTGCGCTTAAACGTCTGTGTAAAAAGCGGGATAAGCGTTGAAAGAGATTAAATCTATAGCAATATTCCCGGTTAAGACTTGAACAAGATGAAATCTATAACCAAATTCGCAGTTTGATTATTTAAATAAAATGTAAATAAGCTAAAGCTATGCCGGCCAACATCTTGTCGGAATCGCATCCTTTACGATTTAGACCTGACGCAGTTTCCATAATACGCACATTTTTTACGAAGAAAAACCAAAAAGGATCTGAATTGAGTATCTTTTACTCATATTATGTTGATTTCTTCCGATTTTAGCACTTATCTTTTCTAAGTGACTGTGAAAATCAATCTAGAAATAAATGAGAAAATTCAAGTAGCCATCGATTTGATAAATAGCCTATTTTGGTCTTTTGAAAATAAGTTATCATGAGCATGTTTTGTACAGCACCTGGGGAAGTTTATTTCCCTTTTTAACTGCACTTATTTTTTGAAGTGACAATATCTTTTGAGTAGAAAAGGTCAACAGAGGATTCTATTTCCTTGATTTGTTCGGCTTAAGACTTGAAAATGACAAAAAGCGGCATTAAACCTCAGAACAGACAGACACATAATATTGAATTTGATACATCACTCATACATGTCGATACAGCAAAAGGTTGGGGTGCAGGAGCCAGTGTTAAATTCGGTAGCTTAAGTTGACTATATTAGTAAATCAAGAATGGTTCTTTCTTCAAATTACATTTCCCTTCTATAGGTTAAACCTATCATTATATTAGCCTAAGGTGCACAGTTATGGGAGACTACATGTTACTACCTTAACTGAAAAATGGGTACCAGTGAAAAATGCCTGCCAGTAATACCAGAAAGGGGAGTTAGGTAGTATATATAGATAAAATGTGTCAATATTCTAAAAGTGTAAATCTATGCAAATGTTATTTGCCGTTCACTTTAATTGACACAATTTTTGCCGAGTTTTGTGGATGTAACAAACCGCGCAGAATCAAATGTGACCTGGGACTTCAATGGGCTTTGATTTTTGAAAATATTCACTGTTGATTTCTGCATGTAATTTGTGCTAACTACAAGAAAACACAGGGTAAAGACCGTTGAGTAGTACTCACAAATATGGGACAGATCATATAGCGTTGATAAAATCAATCAGATCAATACTTCTCAATCAGAAAATTGTTAAAATAACAAAATTATTTGTAATTTCTACAAAAAAATTAAGACGGAGTACACCTTTTTTAACTCTGAAAATGAAGAATGCTAGTTGGTTCCCTAACGGGTTCCCTGCATAAATCACTGTTTCGTCCCAACTGTTTTGGAGTCTTTCAGAACTAAACCAATAATTCCTCGATACCTCGCAGCTTTAATGTAGTTCTATCAAGACCCAACACTCTCGTCCTCTACACAATGGCGTTACTCCCATTACACAATTTACGCAAGTGCGTAAAAGAAATAATCATCTGTTGAAAAATATCGTTGATGAATGATCATAACATCGAAACTACAGCTTATTCAAGCTGCAGTGTAATTACGATCATCGGTTTTGATTTATTCATCAACGCTCAAATCATATAAAAGGGGCGGACAGAGACATTCATCTTTTGTCTCAGCCCAGATATCGCCTTTATCCTATAGATTCTTTGGTTGTAACCTTCTGAGTGCCACACGGTATAAATTTAGTCACCGTGATCACGGTGATAAGTTACATTTTATGACAGATTCATGAAATTTTTCAATAAATGTTCAAGTTGTGGTTACAAGAAATGTTGCATCAGAAAGGCCTCTTTTTCCATGGCACAGCAACATAATAACCAAGAAAGAAGACAGAGAGAGCGAGAGTGAGAGAGAGAGAGAGGCGGAGAGAGAGAGAGAGAGAGAGAGAGAGAGAGAGAGAGAGAGAGAAAGAGATAGAGAGAGAGAGAGAGAGAGAGAGAGAGAGAGAGAGAGAGAGAGAGAGAGAGAGAGAGAGAGAGAGAGAGAGAGAGAGAGAGAGAGAGAGAGAGAGAGAGAGAGAGAGAGAGAGAGAGAGAGAGAGAGAGAGAGAGAGAGAGGTCTATCCAAAGCCGGAACAAACCTGGCATCAATCATTTGGATCCAAAATTCATTTCAGAGAATAAGACTTTTTCAGTATTTTGTCATATTAACCGTTTTTAGCCCTTTTCCTGTTTTACAAAAATTTGGATCTGTCCAAATTCAAAGGTTTTGCAGACGAAAATTTAAAGTAGATCTAATTTGAAAAATAACCATTCAGTAGGGTAGAAAATTGTGTGGAAAAAGAAGAAATTGCTTGTCAAAAGCAATTTCTTCTTTTTTCACAATGCTTTCTCAATCATAACATCAAAAGCACGTAAAAAGCAGGAATTAAACAACAAAGGGCTAGCCGACTCGACAGCACCCATTTTTCTTATCAATCATAATTTTAGGAAGAAATCTAAGAGAGCATATCTTAAGATTCATTCCTGTAAAATTTGATTGATTTCTAATCAGTAATTTTAGAGAAGAAGAATCTAGATCTATCATAGTTTTACAATATAAGGTCATATTCGGGTGACGCCGGACTGCCCGTAGCACCCAAGTTAGCAGTTCAATCAGGAATTAGACAGGGTTGGCAAGTATTGACCGGGGCGGTTTTAACCGGGTGGTTTTAACCGGTTAAAACCGCCCCGGTCAATACTCCTTGAAGTAGTCAATACTGGTCAATACTGGTCATTTGCAAAAAAACAGGCGGTTAATTGAATAATTTAGTTGGTTGAGTGAGATTGAGTCGTCAATTTAGTGTTTATTACTATATGAAATATAGTATATATCATGCACATACTGTTTATATATGGATATACTGGTTTATCAATGAGCTGGCCATGATCATTGTAAAGGCTATTATAATGTCACTTCTAATGAAAACCCTGAACTAGCAAAGATAACTTAATTGACAAGACTTTCACACTTAACAAATTGAAGCACATTGTCACACAATTCAAATTGCAATCAGATGTCAAGCACAATTACTATCATCTCAATGACCAGTAATTGTGTATTGAAAAAACTAAGAGTCTAAAACACACCAACGTAATCATTAGGTTAGTCCAGACTCAGTTACTATAACATGTGTTGGTCCCTGGTAGATTCCAATGTAGTCATTCAGGTTTTACAGAAAAATATTTTGGCCCTTGAAAGACTGTAGCAAATTTTATCTTTTACTTTTCATCATTTCTTTTACAGTATGGTTATTTAGTTATTCATGAAAAGAATAAAGTACAGCAATGAAATATGTAGTATGAAAGGAAATACATTATAATTTAGTTCAAAAGACCAAATGACGGCCAATCGACCACTGTGTGGACCAGATTGCTTTTAGCCTTTCAAAATCGAAAAACTTGTTTCCTTTATTACTATTACTACATCACTCATTAATATTGCTTAAGTCTTTTTTATCATAATAAAAGAATATGGCACTAAATGGCAAGATAATAGGGGATGGTTATATGAATTGACCAATCGACCAGTATTGACCAGTATTGACCGGTTAAAACCAGTATTGACCACCGGTCTGGTCAATACTCCAATCGACCGGTCGATTGCCAACCCTGGAATTAGATAAGGAATCTGAAAAAAAAAAACCATTCCCAAGCCTCATTACTATGTAGTTTTGTTGTATTCTTACTAGTACTTTCAGAGAAGAAGACATCTTTATATTTTGTCATATGGGGGGCATTTTGGATGCCATTGCAGCCTGTAGCACCCAAGTTATCAGCCAAATCAGGATTTAAAGAAGGTATCTGAAAGAGTATGTCGGAAGCATCATTCCCATACAGTTTGGTTGTATACTGACCGGTAGTTAGAGAGAAGAAGATATCTTTATACTTGCCAAATGGGGTCATTTTTGGATGTCGCGACAACCAAATGAACCCAGATTATCAGCCCGATCAGGATCAAATGAAGTGAAATTTTGTTGAATCCTGACCAAAAATTTCAGAGAAGATTTTTTTCCATTTCACCATTAGGTGCCCTTTTTCGTGCCCCGACAGCCAGTAGCGCCTGGTCAGGATCTAAAGAAGGAATATGAAAAAGCGTGTCCTAAGCATCATTCCTGCGAAATTTGATTGAATTCTGAGCAGTAGATTCAGAGAAGAAGACTTTTTGGCCAGGAGTTCCTTGCCTCTAGCGACCATGGGGAAATTTCAAGAACTACTTCTAAAGAAAAATGTTGGACTAGGTGTCCACTTTCATCTCTGAGTCCGCCAAAGGCAGTAGTTCCTGAATGAAAACCGCGCAATAATTTTACTACAACCATAGTAAAGGTATTGAGGGAATCGATATTAAAAGATGACACCATCAAGTCACAATGATTGATGTTATAGAGTCGAAGCCAAAAAAAAAAAAAAAAAAAAAAAAAAAAACAGAATATGCAGGCTTTAAGCGATTGAGGGTTGAAGAAAAAAAAATCAAGTTGTTGATGGATAACCAAAATGTCGCATCTACAGACGTACTTCATTCTCTAGCTATGACATTTATTTAGAGCAACGACGAAGTGCGAAAGCTAATTTGATTTCGATGTTTTCCTTTATATCTGAATCACGGATTTCAGTTGTTTAAAAATAGAATGTAATTAGCCAAATCGAAGAATATGTATAGTTTAAGAGATTATGTCACTGTAGAGAAAAGGTCAAGTTGTTGATTAATGATCTAAATGTATTATCTACGACTTCAATAAAGCTGTAGGTACGACATCTCGGTCTTCACAACCAGAAAGTGAGAAAACTGTATATTGACAGGCATTTGCTTGCACATCAGAATCACACTATTCAGATGTTGCACAATGGGATGTGAATTTTAGTCATAAGCGATATAAAAAAATCAGACAATGACGAAATGAATCCGACCGAAATGCCCATTCAATGCGACGAAAGATATTCAAAAAATCTGAGACGATATCATACAACCCAGTAGCTCGAACATACTCAACTTAAAAACTGTAACTACAGTGGTTAGGAAGTAGAGCTCGTGGTAAAAGACGATAAACGCCCATGTCGCAGTTAAGAATTACGAGGTACTCGTGGGTGCCTTGTAACAGATAATTACTTCATTAAATTGACATTCACCAAAATCTAACCCATTCTAAATCGGTAACTCAACGCTCTATATCTTCACTAATCACTACTCAAACCTGCTCTAAAATTGCTAAAAAGGTTAAGAGCAACAACTTCTTTCAAAATAAAAACCACGATTTCACTGACTAAATTAAATTTTATAAGAGGCTAATTGGTTCGTGAAGATCGAGAAAGCTATATATAGAGCTAATATTCATATTTTGTTAAATGGAGGGGGTGATAACTTCGCTAATTTTGTTTATCTTAAACAAAATAGCGATAATGGATAACCTTCCTTTAATTTCATTCAAAACTTACTCATCGCGTTCATTCAATTTCACTCGTAAATCATTCCCAAATCATTCACGGTGACCGTTTCACGAAATTCCGAATTTATTGTTACCTTACGTCGTCATTTGAAATCTACCCAGTGTGTGTCCCATGAGGAAATTGTTCGTCAGCGCCTTTTTACTTACGAAGACAGGACTAGGTTAGTGGCGTACAAACCAATGAAGTTATGACTCGATAATGATAATTAAATTCCCCTTTTTAACTATGTTTATCACAGAAATAAGAAACCCATGAGGCAATATTTCTTTCCACAGGCTTTAAATGACCACTTCTTAAAGTTCTCATCTTACACATTTCCTGATCTTCAGTACTATAAGTTCTTTGATTTTTTTTTGTGACTTGACAGCCAGTAGCGCCAAAGTTATCGGCCAGATTAGGATTAAAAGAAGAAATCTGTAAGAGCATGTCCTAATCATCATATTGCTACTACGACCTAGCAGGGACACGGTAGGGTCGGACTACGTTAAATTGGCCAGATGTCGACTATCATAAAAAGACTTCATAAATGAGTCGACAGTAGGACCAGTCTAAGACTACTTTCGTACTTACGAATAGAAAGGGTAAACAGGCGACAAAATTGATAAGATCTTAAAATAATTGTGGATGAATATTCTAGTTTACAGTCAGAACGACCAATTTTTAAGTCAAAGTCACACCAGAGTCGAAAACAGCCCGTAATTTGGTAAACTTGAACGGCTCTAACCAGTTTTGACCGGTTTAGACAAACGGTCAAGACGACCCGAACATTGAATGGGCTTTATTTTCCTGTTTTCTTCGATATCAAAAAGATAATGAAAATAAATAAATGAAACATATTTTTTGTGAAGTAAAAAGACCTCATCAGGCTCTTCTATTGCGCACTATGTGTGAAATGGATTGGATTTGGTGTGAAATTTCAACCACATGCGTCCACAATTAAGCACGGAATTGACCGAATGGAAAATCTGCTTTGGGCCTTTTTTACCAAAATACGGGCCTTTTAGACCTAGGTTCGTTTTGACTTGTACCCAATATTCGTCTTCTTCAACTTCGGAATTATATTCTTTATTTAAATGACACTAGTCTGAAGCTATCGAAAACAAGGGGTTTTGATTGTGAAGACTAAACATTCCTTTGCTATTAAAAGTACCATATTTGATAAAATAAATTGCACAGAGTTTATATATAACTCGAAAAATTCGTTTTTCGTGACGCTTTTTAGTTACGAACCATTATTATGTCAATATGCATGTACTTTTCCTATTCCCACTAGCAAAATAGATTTAGTGGTGCTTTGGTTACAGATATATCTTTTCTCGCAAATCTAGTTTTTTATTTGATTATCACAGGTCCTTATATTGTATAAACGTTGTATCTTAGAAAAATAAAGTTTACATATACATTGTATATGTATTTTTGGAAGTATATTACGTCTTTAAAACAAACATGATGCAAACCCTTTAATATCATTTCATTTGATCCATTTAAACAAATTTTTCTGTATTTATTTTCACATTTAAAATACATTATCAAGGAAACGCATTACCAACTTGAATCAAATTTAAAGTACATCTCGGGTGATTGAAAACCGCCCTACAGACGATCATAAATGATAGAAATTTTACACCTTATCACTTTTTTTTGCAAAATGGTGTAACTTTTTACAATGTGCGTGTATTGTCTTCCGCATTATTGATGCAATTTTACACCCTTTCCTAATACTATTGCGTTCCTTTGGATCGTCTTGACCGATTTCCAAAACCGGTTTGGGCCGTTTTGAACAAATTACGGACTGTTTTAACTCTTGCTTGTTTAGGGCTGTCATTGCGATGTCTGGGACGTACACCGAGAATATCAGGACAATATTATCCGAAATCATCGATACCGTCCGAATAATCATTTAAAGCAAACAAAAATAAAATTTACTTAATCGTCTGTATTCCAATTAGATCTACTTCGTTTTAGTTAAATTATTATTTTTCCTTCATTTATCCTATCTCTATCCAATTATAACTGTTGAATCTTGTCTGCTATAACCGCATTGAATATTTTTTTTAACCAAACGTGGTTTAAATAAAGAGTTATAGTAGTAGTTGTAGCATTGACTTTGGGCCCTTTTGACGGTTAACCTTGCTCTGCAGATTTGCTTGTTTGTTTAGATCGAAGTCTGAGGCGGCGGCAGAAAACCGGAAGTCTCAAAGACCGACCAACCATCTAGCTCCTTAAGGTAGCAGTAGGCATGAGACTGCTTAATTTTCAACTAAAATTCCTACAGGAGAAGCTCTAGGAAATCTGAGCCGGTGTGTGACATTTCCAATAATTTCAAAAGTGCCGTTGGAGAGACATTGTGCAGCCTAGACTACCGCAAAATGAATGAGAATAATTACTTGGATATGTGCTTGAGACCGTATCTATCTACAGAGCGTATAATAATAATTATAATAATAATAATTATGATAATAATAATGATAATAATAATAATAGCTTCATTTAGCGAAGGTAGCTCATAACGAAAACATAGTACATAGTAAAGACTTGGGTCAGACTGTGCGGATGCACAGGCTGGTGAGAGGCTTTGCTCTGCGCATATGTCAAATTGTTGTAAATGTCACTCACAGCCTCGTTTCTTTTATAACTTGGCTTTTTTGTAGTGTAGAGCATATAAGCTCTCATAAGAAAGAGAAAAGATACCTCACAACATGATTTATAAGATTTTGACATAAAAAAAGGTGACACAAAGTATCTCACGAAACATTAAGATACATCAAGGTTTTACTTTAATCGCACTGTAAATGCTTTTTGATACCAAATATGTATATTTCTTTATTTTGATACCGTATCAATAAATTTGGATCCTTTTCATTTGCCCAAATATAAGGTATTTTCATAAAACATTGACCTTTTATCTTAGGCTAGATAATTATTTTTTCCTCTTATTTTCTTCATTTCATTAACAAACGAAGTACATGACAATCTCTGTGAAAAAGTAAATTTTGACCTGCGAACATTTTTTCCAGAAGTAGTGCTTTACATATTCTTGGAATCGAACGTTATTTGATAGAATGTAGATTTATGATCCACGATTAGTACCAATTACGCCTGATGCAGTACGGTGATAAATTAGACTCCAATTATGGTTGATGCATCACAGTGATAAATTAGATAAATCGCAGCCTCCCTTGAGATTATATCTATACGTCTCACTCATTTTCTTAAATATTCATTTCAAGGGGGACAGATTTATTTATTTATTTATCTATTTATTTATTTATTTATTTATTTATTTATTTATTTATTTATTTATTTATTTATTTATTTATTTATTTATTTATTTATTTATTTATTTATTTATTTATTTATATATTTATTCAGAGAAATAAGTAAGTATATTCTAGATGGTCTGTGGTTAAGTATCATTTCAGATCCGTCTACCATCTGGTAAAAGCGCATGTCAATAGGCATAAGGTGCTGAAATTTCTACTAGCACATGCAAGTGTTTCAGAACCCGATTTCTTTCATATGAATAATTATAAGTTAAAACCTATATGACAAAGTCAGATTATGAAGGAATAGTTTGACGATCAAAGACCAACACGTGAAAATGTGTTAAGAAAATAGAATGAGTGATTTCGAATTAAAGAGGCAAATCAAAAGAAAGGCCATAGATTAAGAAAATATGCTGATTTTAAAAGTGATACTGTTTAGCCTGCGCTGTCAGACAAGGGTTCTAATGTTAGCACTTCCCAGGTGACCCGTTTCGGTTTAACCACATATTCTTTTTTGATTACACGGAAAGCAATGCTTTTGAAGTAGAAGAATATTTCAACATTGTTTTGTTAAAAAAAAAAACTGAAAGAAATCAGTAGATTAACACAAGTAAATGAGTATGTGACCCGTCACGCGAAAAGGGACCATGTGGATAATGCGTAAAGTGTCGACTCTAGTTAGACTGCGCGGATGCAGGGTTCGACACTCAGGGGAGTCCGGGAGTCTGAGACTCCTTGTTTACCGTTTGGACTCCTTCCATTTGCAAGTAAGGAGTCCTTGAATGGACTCAAAGGGTCATATTACAATTTTTTGAAAACAAATGCACAGAGCAGTGTCCTTTCTAACATTTGCCAAAATGAATGTTATTTTCACTACAAAAGTTGTTGAAGAAAACATTTGCTTGCATCCTGTAGTGTTTTGAGAAAAAAACTCTTCTTTGGTAGAACATTGTGGAAAAGAAAAAAAAATGCTTATAACAAGCAATTTCTTCTTTTCCGCAATGTTATCCCAAAATGAAAATTTGGACTCCTTACTTTGAGCTTGGACTCCTTCATTTCATGTCTTAGGAGTCCAACTGACTCCTTAATCTCAGGAGTTAGTGTCGACTCCTGCGGATGGCGCAGGCTATCCAGGGTCGAAACAATTCGCGCCTTGCTGAAATCAGCACCCGGAATGACCCTCATTTACGAGACTTTTAAAATGCAAAATCCACTTGGTCTCTTCTTGAAACGATCTGTTTTGTAAAATATAGGCTCACGGAGCCTCTAGATGGCACTTTTAATGCGTATTGGGTTACAAACGTAAGATTTGACCAGTGGTCTTTGGCGTGTTCTCCTCGTTACGGCGTGGACACTGATCGATGCCTTGCGATTGACCCGTCTCATTAGTATTCGACCAAATTAGTCTCTCAGCTTCTAAAGTAATAATTTTTATTGGACGTGCTCATTGTCTTTTTCCTTGAGATTTCTAATTGCGACGCGTCAGGCCGAAATGAGAACTTATACGTGGTATCAATTTGGTCCATCACAATATTTGTATTCTTGCCATACTGAAAATTCTGCTTTAGACAGGGGATAGACAGGGTTTTAAAGGATGCATGTTTTGCGTGTCTGGGACGCACAAATTCATAGCCTGGACCCTCAAAACTATCTGATGTGAATCTCATTGACCCTCTGGAGATCAACTTGCTGTGCAGTCTGAGCTTAGTCTTTACCCATTATTTGTCCCCTTAAATTTAGAATTTTATGAAAAATTTTAATAAGAATTGTTTATGTCGCAAAAAAAGTCATTCATCTGATGACCTGACGGAAGAGGTTTAGCAGTTTTTTAGCTGTTTGAAATTGAACTGATACACGGGGCTAATAGGACTGTCACACCTTTGGCCAGCGTATGCGGAACGTAATGGATTTTTAAAAACACGTTTCGAACACGTCTGGTACGCCATGGACGCGTTCCGCACACCCTACGATCACGCTGTGATACACTGGCACACATTTGGATACGCTGAGTATCTCGAAAAAGTCTGCATGCACAAAATTTCTAGGCGTGTGCCAAGCGTGTTGAAATATGCTCGATACACGTTCCGCACGCGTTCCGAACACGCTCAGTACGCTAGGGACGCGCTTCGAGTACTTTCACATACGCTACCAGCGTACCGAGCATGTTCGGAACGCGTGTGGAACGTGTCTCAAGCGAGCTAAGCGTGTGTCTAGCGCGTTACCAGCGTGTTCATAAAGTGTTTCTAGCGTAGAACAACGTTTTGGTATTTATAAAATAATTGTTAAGGACTCGCCGTCTTCGGTCTAATCAGGTCTAATTGGATAGTTTTCAATATGTCTAAAAGACAAGATTTGAAAAGAAATGAGTTATAGACTAAATGATTCTACAGGTTTTATTTTTGATGTTTTTTTTCTAGACATGGGTCACAAGTTTCGTTCTCGAATTATACCTGATAGGAATAATCGATGCAACTCTATGGGTTTTTTTTTTTGATTCACTAATGTTCATATACAATATTGTTTATATTTCCTTATATAGTACATTGACGTTCCAGGACGTAAAAATATGTTCTACTCTGTTCTGTGCAGAAAATTTATCTGTTATATGTATCACAATTTTGAATTTCCATCTCTTTTCTGATGCCTTTTTGAATTTTGACAATTGAAGATTGAAAGATTTTTTTCCCTTTGTAAAACCATCGAAATTTGTTTTGACGAGCAGTTTCTTCTCTTTCAGTAATAATTTTCGATTTAAAAAAATCCAGAAGCTTTAGTCAATAAGATGGCTATAAGTGTTCTTTTCAACTTTTTAATTATGCGTATGGACCGGTGGCCTATCTATATGATAAAAGAATTAATTTGAAATGGTAATTGTATACCTGTAGAATAAATAAATTTACTATCTCAAACACGCTACGAACACGTCGGTCGCGCGTTACAAACACGTCTCGAGGACGTTAGCGTCACGATCAAGAACGCTGGCATACACTGGCATACGCTATCAACAAGTTTTGGGCACGGTAACCACACGTTACTCATACGTGTAAACTCGTTATTAACACGCTACAAGCGCGTTACGATTTGGAAAAAAAGAATATGTAGGTCAGAGTATGCAGACGTTTTACAGACTTAGTCGTTTTCTCAAACGCGTTAGGCACACATAGGCTAAAACGTTGAGGTGTGTCAGAGCCATAAATGATGCACCCGCCGTTTTAGGACCTAAGTAATTGGAAATGCTAATTTTGTCCATATTTAGATTGAACATGTCATTTCGGACATTTTGGACATTTTGATTTAATTCTTATGAATTTGTGACTTTTCTAAGGATTTGTGAGTTCATTTGAGTATTTCATGACTACTTTCTAGTACATAAGTAAAATTTCGGATTTTCCTCAATTTGCAATACATTTCATATCAAAGGAAACTTTAAAATTATAAACAGTTCACAAGCTTTACAGAGGTGTTATTTAGACTGGTCATTGTAAATGAAGTATACACGAGACTTAGAACATTGAATGTCGAACCGGGGCTAGTTGATACACAACGCTGCGGTGCTAGTTGAAACACTTTATCGGGTAGGCTGCGTCACACCCAAGCACTTTTTTATGCCAAAATGAAATAAATTATAGTCTTATATTTTTGCATTTGTCACCAAAAACTTAGCGTGTTATTTAGCACGTGAATTGCATGACGTCATTAGCATCGACGTGCCCGCTAAAGGTGGCTTTGGGTATGATAAAAAGGGGCGGAGCTATCTATGTGCACAGGAAAATACATGATGACATATGCATTTCATTGCTTATATTCTTCTTACTTGGCGTTTTCCCAATTATGTTATAATAACAAACAATGGTGCCGTAAATTCAGCTTGAAATGAAGTTAGTTGAATTTGCATAACAAATGATAAATCTTTGTCAGGCAGTATAAACCTAGATCGGTATATAGACATATAGTCTAGGCCCGCACTTAACTATTTTGGAAAATCTTGATCTAGACTTGTTCAAATACCCCAAAATTTACAATTTGAAACAAAATTTCAACTAAGCCGGAGAATGGTTAAGTCAACTAGGCCGAGCGATGATGGATGACCCTGACCATAACAAGATGTGATTCTAGTCTGAGTGTGGTCAGAGACCTTTATTAGCGAAGAACTAATCATTACGTGGTCAACCCTTCTGTGTCACTCTAATTAGGTTGTCCGAATTACCTTGCTTAAACGTCTGTAATTTTGAATTGCCAGAGAAAGGTGGGTTCAATATAGACCAAGGTCTTTTGAACATTTATGTCGACATTTATGAAATGTGTTGAGTAGATGTTTGCTCTATACTCGTACGTACATAATGATTTAGACAGAGAAACTGTCAGTTATTTACAGGAGTCGTGTTTGACCTTTAAACTAGGGTTTTGACTCCCCAAAATCTCATTTTGACCCTCAAAAATTGCCTTCATGGGTTCTTTTTGACACAAAGAATTTCCAGTGGCGCAACCTATGCAATATAAAAGATTATATAGATCAATTGTTTTCTCCATACTGTAACAAAAGATTTATTTAAATGAAACAACATAAACAATAAAGTGTGTCTAAACGTAATTTAAAAAGCTAGCACATGCCCCGAGTAAAAGAGTTTTTGGGTCCCCCTTCTGCTACGTTGATGTCAAAGATTTCGAAGAACTGTATTCTAGCCAACATTTATACAACTCTTAAACAAAGACAAGTCCTGCGTTCAAGATGATAACATTGGTGATCCGTCACGCGGAAAGGGGTCATCTGGGAAGAGCGAAAACAATTGACTCTGGTCAGACTGCGCGATTTGCTTAGACTGACAAGAATCGAACTTTTCGAAGTTAACGGATTTTCTTAATTTAGAACGATTACTCTGCCTTTCTGTATAATTTATAAATGTATTTTCGCCAATTGAAATAATAAGCGCCTTAATGAACTTTTATTCGCCGTTTGCGAATTTGGCGATCGGCAGCGTGAACGTGGCAATAGCTATTTTTAAAATACGCCTTCTAGTTGACTTCTACTGGATACAAACTCTTTTTTAAAATAAATTTTACAGAGTTCCCAGATGGTACCTTTTTGCGTGACGGGTCACATATGTAAAACGTTCTGGAAATGGTATCCCGCTTACGTGTTAAGTGCACAGATACAATGACCAAAAGAAGCAAGAATCAAATTTTGAGGTGAGAACTATAGGACCTCATGCTCCGCTTGTCTCAAATATTTGTAATTGGAAATTCCTATCTCGGACGACTTGGACATAATTACTAAACATGCGAATTAAGAATGAAAATTAAACATTTTTCCACACAGAATGCCGCAAATTATACATAGCTGAAAAAACTGCAATAAATTTAACATATTTAAAGTTGTTTAAAAGATGCAAATTTTTGCTGAAAGTCTAGAAGTTTCTCTGTCATCGCAATTTCAATCCTCAGATATAAACAGTGCATGCTTATTCTATTTTCAATGATGTTCGTTCAGTCAAGGATCAACAGATTAGGATTAGGTCAGTTGACCAATAAATTAAGTCTCCATGCTTACAAGAAAAAAATAGCCACTACTTGTAACAGATGGATTGGGGGAGTACTTGCTCGATCTGATTAAAGATCCAGTCTCCTAGTATTGACTATGATTTTGATCTGGGAGGGCATGTCACAATTTGGTGAGATTTTCCGATACATGCATTCCGGTTTCTGTCTTAAGGTTCGTGTAAAGTGTTTGAGGCCCAGTTTTAAAACACTTCGTTTGCTAAGAGAAAACAGTATGTCCAGGAATATCATATATCAAAATGAATCTATTCTTGAGCATAAGTAGTTGAGCAACATAAAATTTTCATAGCTTTTGCGGTTAGCCAAAAACATTGTGAAAAGGGTCATTTTGTACAGATCAAGCAACTGTAAGACTATTGGATAAAATAGCTTTTAAAAATGGGCCTCAAACACTTTACATGAACCTTAATGGGTTTGTTTAAAATCTTTCGTTAACGCGATTCCAACACATTTCCTAGCCGGGTTACTAAATTCTTGTAGCCCCATCTTATTGCTGCTGAATCAACGACGAGGTTTCAAAGTAACTACTAGAATGTGTAACCCGATTCGCGAAAAGGGACCATCTGGGAACTCGGTAAAATAAACCCCTGGAAAAGAGATAAGTTAACCCTTGGAAAAGAGATAAGTTCTAGTAAAGGCCAACCAGAGGTCGCATTTCAGGAATTCTTCCATAGGAAGGTAGATTGATTTTTCTAGATTCAGAAAATGAGTAAAGTGTGGAAAGTTTCGACCCTAGTCAGTCTGCGCTGTCCGCGCAGTCTGACTAGGGCCGAAATTGAATGCACTTCCCAGATGGTCCCTTTTCGCGTGACGGGTCACTGTATATACCCACTGAGTGTAGACAATTTTTGAAAAAGAGATTAGTTCTAGTACAGGCCAACCAGAGGTCGCATTTCAGGAATTCTTCCATAGGAAGGTAGATTGATTATTCTAGATTCAGAAAATTAGTAAAGTGTGGAAAGTGTCGATCCTAGTCAGTCTGCGCTGTCCGCGCAGTCTGACTAGGGTCGACACTTTACGCCCTTCACAGATGGTCCGTTTTCGCATGAAGGGTCACATTAATATACCGAGTGTAGACAATTCGATTTCGTAATTGGGGGCAGAACCACTTTTCGGGTCTCGGCAAATTTTAACACCTTCAAAGACTTGATATCTTGGCAGTTGGAGAAGAAAAAACATGAATCGCTCTCATACTGTCGTAAGTTTCCGATTATCCACTCATTGGGCGGATTCAATTAAGAACTTACCTTTCAACATCAAAAATGGGAAACTTTACACCTTGGTGTAACTATGCACTAAATAAATCTGGTGTAAAAAATCGTGGAAATTAAAACACCAAAAAATGGAGTAAAATCAAATCTTAGGAAATTGCATTAAAAGCGGTTTTCTAACACCTCTTTAGTGTACCAATGAAGACATTTTGTTTCTTTTTTAAAAAGACTTGTTTTTTCTTTAAGATTTTTTTTCTTGTTTTTGTTTTGCTTTCTTTTCAAAAGATTTTGAAAAATGGGCGCGTGACATTTGCAAAGTTGCGCTCTATACATAGATACTGTCTTAACCTCTATTAAAGCGGTCAGCCAATATTCTTAAGTATCAAATGAGCCCGTGCGTTACATTTCCAACAATTTCAAATATGCGCAAAGCAAAGACTCTGACCAGCCTGAGCATCTGCATAGTCTGACCAGAGACTTCAGTATGCGTTTAGTAGATGAATAAGGTCTCAAAGTATCTGTAGGTCATCAGGTAACTTTATAGTAGGTGGCTCTCCGTGCTTCTCAATGTTTTCATCTCACAGACATTTCAAATTGTTGAAAATGTCACGCATAAGCTCAAATTGTGTGGTTGTCTAAGCGGCTCAATATTTGTGCCTCACTCGTATGTAAAATTGTTTGAAATGTCAAGTACATGCTCATTTATATATATGTATTTCCCAGTGATTCTTTTATTAATAAATTAATGTATTTGCTAATTTACTAACTTTTATTTATTCATCTATTTCATGATTTTCAAATCCATCGAAATCTTATATTAGAATTGTTATATGTGCAAACAAACCCCTTTTGACGTGATTCATCACATATGCACATACCCGTGGATTACAATACAATGAAAATGCAATTTGATGCATGTTCTCCAAGCTATATACAATAACAACGTTCATCTGTATGGGTTCTTGCAAATGAAGCGAAAGAAATTACCCGTCAACGATAGCTGGTATTCTCTTTTCAGGAATCACCGAGTTAAACAAGGTATATAGGTACTTGGTGCATTGAGAAGCGGACAATACAGAACGCCTTCGGGAGTCAGTGTAAGAAGTTCATTGAAAAACGAGAATCCCTCGAATATTCGAGAGTTAAAATTGAGATTACGAAAACGAAGTCGTTTCATGATACCACTGGAATACGAATCGGATACTCACACTACAATTCTCGTAAACGACTCCTTTGTATCCCAGAAAATCGAAACAGCACTCGGACGTTTCCGTGAACGTAAACACCCGAGTGATATTTGATTATTCACGTAGAGTCGCCGAAGGTTCTCGAGTCATGAAGTAGACTCTCTCCTACCACTCACCCTACCACTCCACTCTCTTTCACCAATCACCCTCCCACTCTCTCACCCACCACTCAGCCTACCACTCCACTCTCTCTCAATAATACCATATTCCTCTTCTCTCCCTCTTCACAACTCCACTCTCTCCAACCACTCACACTCACACTCCACTCTCTCTCCC
Source organism: Fragum whitleyi (assembly GCA_948146395.1). Taxonomy (NCBI): domain Eukaryota; kingdom Metazoa; phylum Mollusca; class Bivalvia; order Cardiida; family Cardiidae; genus Fragum; species Fragum whitleyi. The sequence continues at coordinate 31,840,662 of OX411555.1, forward strand.
ATCACTACATCACTACATTCTCTCCACCACTGACCATACCACTCGATTCTCTCCACTCCACTTCCCCCCTCTTTTCAAAACCACTACCCTACCACTCCACTTTCCTTTAACACTGCACTCTCTCTCTCTCTCTCTCTCTCCTCTTTTATACTACTCAGCCTGACAATCTTCCCTCCTTGACATCTTACTCTCACCCATACGATCTCTCCTATTCCACAAACTTTCTCTCTCCTCTTTTATACTACTCACCCTGACACTCTTCCCTCCCTGACATCTCACTCTCTCCCATCTATATCACACCACACTCATGCTGATTTGCCTGGTCGGTCCTCCTTGAACACCCAACTCTTATCTAGTTTCTACCTCTTTCAATTGCTACTTTCAAATTTTACCCACTCTATCGCATTTCTTTATTTTTTCCTCTTGTTACGCTAAAGGGGGAGATAACTGCAATTTAGTTGAAATTTCGTGCGCCACTTACAGTTTGGAAGATGACCGGGTTCGGAGAGTGTATATGGTTTATGCCTACGAAGTTAATTCTAGTTGTTGTCTACTTGGCTATTATAGGGAAAACTAGAGCCATGCTGATTCAAATACCTCGAATCTTTGTAGAATGGGGAAATCAAAATTTAAATTCAACATGACAAAGGCTTAGTGCATATATGTAAAATACAGAGATTCAAGACGTTCAAGCTTACTCATTTAGCCGACGTCATGATGTTTCAACTATTAAAATTGACAAAAAAATAGGCGAATTATTCAGCGATAGGATAGACATTTGGCTAGTTGTTGAATGTGTTAATATGTTTCCAAGAAGAACCTTTCTCACCTCAAACGCGAGCCTTACCATTTTTATTCCTCGATATCCACAGTGAGACCAGGCTAGAAAACTCGCCCATTCACCCCACAGGGTCCTTATATCAACTTTATTCAAATTCCTTTATTGGTTTAAGCCTTTGCTGTTTGATCCCTGCTTTTTACGTGCCTGTGATTTTATGATTAAGAAAACATTGTGAAAAAAGAAGAAATTGCTTCTAACAAGCAATTTCTTCTTTTTCCACACTATTTTCTACCCTACTGAATGATTATTTTTCAAATTAAATCCGCTTTAAATTTTCGTCTGCAAAACCTTTGAATTTGGACAGGTCCAAAATTTTGTAAAACAGGAAAGGGTTAAAGAATAAATAAAAAAAATGCCTTTTCCTTATCGGTCGCCTTGCAGATCAGATTTTAGCATACACTACCTGTCCTGCGTTGAGGATGACAAAATGGTGCAAATTGTTTTTGAAGTAATACCCCACTTTGCACGTTCACTTGCGTGCAAAGCGGGATAATAATAATAATAATAATAATAATAACTTTATTTATAGAAGGTAGCATGTTAAGATACATATACAATCTTATTTTCAACATGGCCCTCTTGAAAAAACAAAACAAAACAATATTCGAACTTCGTATTCCTCTCTCTCTCTTTCTCTCTCTCTCTCTCTCTCTCTCTCTCTCTCTCTCTCTCACACTCTCTCTCTCTCTCTCTCTCTCTCTCTCTCTCTCTCTCTCTCTCTCCCTCTCTCTCACTCACTCACTCACTCACTCACTCACTCACTCACACTCTTTCAAACGCACACACACTCACTCAAACTCAAACCACACCACACAAGCACATAGGCTACCAATTACATGTAATATATATGCATAAAGTACGAAGCAAATGAATTTCAATTTAACTCCTGGAAAAAAAAAAAAAAAAAAAAAAAAAAAAAAAAACAGCATGTAAGACATACACATATAATATTAGATTTGAAAACAATTGCTGTACAATCATTTTATATGTAATATAACAGTGGAAGAGTGTAGATGCTTAATTAGAAATCAACTGACAATAGAAAGCTCCTTAATTTGTGTTTAAAACATCTTAAATTGTCAATAGATCGTATATCTGTTGGAATCGAATTCCAGTATTGCATCCCAATATAGGAAAATGTGCGCTTTTTAAATTCTGTTTTAGGTACTGTGCTTTTGCTCATTATATCATTATTTAACTCAGACCTAAGTAAGTAATGTTGGTTCTTGCAATAATTAAAAGCATTAGACATGTAAGGGGGTGCCAGACCATAAAGCGTTTTATACACCATGATGATAGTGAAATATTTTTGGCGACCTTTTATGCTTAGCCATTTTAATGAGGTGAAATTCGACTTAGAGGAAGTCTTTCTAGGTTTTTTTCAATATAATACATGCAGCTCTTTTTTGTAATTTACTAACTCTGTTTAAAAACGCTGATTTGCATTGACTCCAGGAAATACAACCATAGTCAAAACAAGGGGCAATGTATGCATTATAAAACAGTTGTTTCATATCAAGCGTGAGAAAACAATTAATTCTCTTGAGTAAATGCACTTTCGATGAAACCTTTGAACAGATCATGTCAACGTGAGTCTTCCAACTAAGTGAATTGTCTATGTATAGACCGAGAACCTTTTGAATACATACATTCGCGATCTTGTTGTTTAACACCTTTAATTGAAGTTCTGGTAGATTTTTTAATCTGTTATTACTTCCTACAATCATACATGTGGTTTTCTTTGGATTTAAAATCATATTGTTATTTTTTGACCAAGTATCTATTTTAGACAAATCATTTTGTAAGCATTCGTTTATTTCGGATAGAGATTCACTTGATTTATAAAGTGTAGCATCATCCGCATACATGTCGATGTTAGATTGAATTTTTAAAGGCAGATCGTTTACGTATAATAAAAACAAAATGGGCCCTAAGATTGATCCTTGGGGAACACCAGACGATATTAGTTGCATTTTTGATGTGACTGAGCCATTTTTGATGACTTGAAATCTACGGTTTAGATAAGAACTGAAAAGTTTACAAGCATTATCTGTGAAATGATGTAATTTAAGCTTATATAATAAAATTTCATGATCAACAAGGTCGAATGCCTTTTTAAAATCGAGAAAAACCGTTCCAATAATTTTCCCATCATCCATGTCCATTAACCATGAGTCTATAAGCCTTATAAGAGACGTCTGGCAAGAATGATTTTCTCTAAAGCCAGACTGATACGAGAACAAAACATTCGTATTTTTTAAAAAGATTTTAAGTTGATTTGCAATATGTCTCTCAAATATTTTTGAAATCGTAGTTAAAACTGAAATCGGCCGATAGTTATTTGGATCAGATTTTTCACCACCTTTGAAAAGTGGTCTTACATTCGCCTTTTTAAGATCAACTGGGAAGATTCCGGTTGATATGCAGCTATTTATAATTACTGATATAGGTTTAGATATAAAATCTTTGCACAATTTTAATACTCTCGGACTTATACCATCAAGTCCAGTGGCTTTATTGTTGTCTAGTTTTTCAATTATATGCCGTACTTCTAACGCAGTTATGAACTGTATATCAAAGTAGTTGCTTTTTATTTTGTTATGTAAGTATATTTCAAATTCCTTAAAGTTTTTCGGATCAAGAGGAACTTTAGTTACCATTTTTGAAATATTTACAAAGTGTCTGTTTAATGCATTTATAACGTTTTCTGTACCATTTACTTCAATATCATCAACAACAAGTTTATTAGGCAGTTCATGGAAGTTTTTGTCATTTGACGTAATTTGTTGAAGATTCTTCCAGATATTCTTTGTATCTGTTTTATTTTGAATGGCTTGATTGAAATAATCTTTCTTATTTTTCTTGATAATCGCAGTGACTTTGTTCCTCCAAATTTTGTACATGGGGAAATTTTGCTTTTTCTTAAAATCATCTCTTGACCTAATTGCTTGTTTTACTTCTTCGTTGAACCAGTCTGGCTGTCTTAGATGTTTAACCCGTTTCTCTTTGACCGGAATATGTTTTGATAGACAATTATTAAACATTAAGTAAAAATGATCGAGCGCTTTACATGGATCAGTAATTGTTTCAACTGAATCAAAATTGGTCTTCGCAAGGTCAAATGATAATTTGTTTATGTCTAAACCGCTAAAAGATCTGTATGTGATTGATTGAATCCTATTTTTTCTTATGGTTCCATTTGAGCATTTATAAGTTATAGCAACAGGAAAGTGGTCGCTTATGCCTATTTCTGGAACCGATATTTCTTGAACGAAATTTGGACAGGTACTGTAGACATGATCTATAATACTAGAAGAGTTGCTCGTTATTCTTGTGGGATGGGTAATATGTTGATGTAAATTAAAATCTTTAACCAATTTATCCCATCTAGAATTACTATATACACATGAAGATGAAAAATTGAAATTGATATTGTAATCTCCTAATAATAGGAAGTTTAAGTTATTTGTTTCAGCGGATAATAACTGATTCTCATATTTATCTATCCAGTCTTGATTACTATTTGGCGGCCGATATATGAAATTAATCAATAATGGTTTTGAATGCGAAAGTTTTACTTCAATCCAAATACTTTCTAAATCACTCTGTTCCAAATCATTTCTTCTTTTGTAGATAATGTGGTTTGCTATGTATATAAGTAAGCCTCCACCAAGTTTTCCCAACCTATCTCTTCTTTCAAACACAAAGCCTTTTATATTAAGATTTGGGTTTTCTACTTTTTCTGTGAGGAATGTTTCTGATAAACCAAATGCCCATGATGTTTCAACAAATGGAATTGTCAGAAAAAAAGAATCGACATATTCAGCGGCAGGACAGACATTTATTCTTTTATTTGCGTGTCTCCAAAAGAACTTTTTTTTTGTTTTGTTTTAAAAAACGAACCTTTCTGTTTTTTTCCTCGATATTCCCCAGTGAGACCGAGCTAGAAAACTCGCCCATTCACTCCGCAGGCTCCTTATATCAACTTTATTGCTTTTTCCGTATCGGTCGCCTTATAACCAATGGCGGGAAATCGGATAAGAGAAATAATTGCGGAGGAGTTTAATGAAGTTGGCCCGAGTGAGCAGGAATAATCCACCAAAACGTGTTCTCTATACAAATTGGATTATCTACTTCATTCGTAAGTTCTCATGATATTATTGGTGGTGATTATCTTATCTAATATGCATCAAAAAGGATAATAGTTGTTATTATTAAAATAATATAGATAATTAAAGTATCTTTGATATATGAAGCAGTAGAAGAGAAATGGTAATAATTTTAATGGAAACAATTAAGGAAAAGAAAATGAATCGCACGAAAAAGAGTTTTACTTCTTAAAAAATTATTCTGTTATTACATAATCATAATGTTCTTTTAGTTGTTGCCGCAAGTATTATTACGAACGGAACTGTTATCACCATAAATACAAGTTTTGATATAAATTTTTTGTTGTTCACCGAAAGTTCTTCTTATCAATTTTATAGGTTACCAATAGTGTCCTTACTTTTTGTCTAAGTTGTTTTAGATAAAAGAGAATTTGTAGTAGGAGAGAGCGAGCGAGAGAGTAAGTGAGAGAGAGAGTGAGTGAGAGAGAGAGAGAGAGAGAGAGAGAGAGAGAGAGAGAGAGAGGGGGGGGAAGAAAGAGGGAGAGAGAAATGGAGGGTAGGGTGTGTGATAGGTTCAACCGAGTGATTCTTTAGTTCTTTTCTAATGAGGCTCATTGTTTGGAGATTTTGGTCCAGAGTCTCCACTTTGCGCTTTGTGGATAGAAAGGTCTCAAAGTATATATAGAAAGACAGATAATGTGACTGTCTAGACTGCCCAATGTTTGCAACTCATGCATATGTAAAATTGTTGGAAATGTCACGCACTGGCTAAAATGATTCCAACTACTGCCAGGCTCTTCAAATTAATTGTAGTGGCGAGGTTTCCGGCGTCCGTCGACAAGGTCATGTTGGTCTCTTTTTAAAACATTATCTGTGATATCCCCGTCAAAAAGGTACCATATCACGAGTGCCAAATTTACGATCAAAGTTAGACTGGAAGGATTATGTAATCTGAATTAGGTCAAAAGTTGTCGCCTTGAAAATGCATTTTAAAAGGTTCTTTCTTCTAACAATGCATTAAATACTCGTCACACAAAAAGGATCAATCTGTCTACTCCAATTAATTAATACAGTAAAACTTGTTTTAAGCGACGACTTAGGGGACCACCAAAAAGCGATCGCTTTAGGGAATGGTCCCTCAATACAATATTTCATGATATCAACGGCAAATCATTTTGACAGCATATTAAGATTGTCGCATGATTCTAACAGCCCATGATATTCGAATCGATTAGAATTGACTCATTGAGACGATTTTAATGAGTTCCAACAACATAAGATTCATTAGTTGACAATATTTCGTCTTAGAATGTCTACTTGCACGAAGATTTTGCTTACGGTGAATAGTATTTTTATGGTGATCGCTTTATGGCAGTCGTTGCTGTATAAAAGTAGTCGCTCAAAAGAAGTGGTCGCTCCAGAAATATAAGCTGTATTTGAAAAAGATAACGACAGATCAGGGATTGCAAAAACAAAATAAAATTTAAAAAAAAATATACAAAGGAAAGAAGAATGCTTATACCAGATTCAGAAAGTATGCTTAAAAGGAAAAAAAGTTAAGACTCTGGTTAGCACGCACAGTGTGTGGTTCTTGAAATTTTCGGTAGTCTTCGCTCTTCCCAGAAGGTCCAGGTATGTTTGATTTTATTTTCTGTGATGGGCCACATTTTCCATAAGTAGCCTAGATTCTCTAATTGATTGTGTTGATTCTGCTCTTTCATTCGATATGCGAGTAAGCGCAACTACAATTTTAGGCATTAAAACATTGTGAGAACTTAATGAATGAACCCGCTTTCGTGCGTAGAAAAATAATACGATATTAGAAAGTCCCTAGTCGGTCTGCCAGATGATACTTAAAATCGGACCTCTATAATCATCCACATTGGAAATATTTTTTGTTAAAACAGCACCGAAATCTAACGGCATGATGAAAAAGGAGGAGGAATCAAAGCAATTGAAGCTCTTAAAGCCCCAGGATTTTTCTCTCTATTTTTGTAGTTCTGTCGGCCTGGAAATTACTCGTGTTATCTCTGACATTATTTGTTTTTCAAACGGTTTATTCGGAAATTGTTATATCTCTGTTTCGAGTGAACATACAGTTTGAAACAATGCATTAAGGATAGAGGTAGATCCATTTTATGGTGTGAGCGAGTGCGGATGTGTGTGCCTGTGTGTGTGTGTGGGGGGGGGGGGTAATTTCCGGATGAGACGGATTCCGGAAACTGTAGTGAATACTTGCTTAAGGTAGTAGACCCGTTATAGTTCCGCAACATTTGGAAGTAATGCACTTTAACAGTGTTAACCGAGATTTCCTAATGATTTTCATTAGGAAAACTCGGTCAACATTTTGAAAGGTCATGATTTCCGAAATGTTACGGAACTATAACGGGTCCACTACCTCAAGCTAAATATTTATATGGCTTACCCCATATACACATAAAACGTTATATCGGAGTAAAATGACAGTCTAAATCGATGGGTCAACACAATACTAGTGTAAGTGCCTATAATGTATAGGCACTTACAATAGTGTTGCGCTGTCCCCTCGAAATCGAAATTGATAAAATCTAATGGCTGTTTTATTTACCCAAACCATTTTTTTATATTTATGAGCGATCCATCAATTTTAAGAATGAAACGAATCAAATAAAGAAATCTTTGGATTGGATAAATAGTGCTTAAATGCTCCATACTGCATTGATATTGTCGAAAGTAATTTACACAGTATTATTGCACCAATTTTCGATATCGTCCATACACAATCAATTAAATTGCCTTTCGCTATTAATAAGTCACTATTATTGACAATAACCTTTGTTGTTTATGGATAACTTTTCTTGTAAAAATATTTAGATTAAATGCGGCCTTGTGTCCTATGTATTGACAGGGATGAAGGTCTGCAAAATTCACAAAACGCAAAAGCCAAATTTATCATAAGGGAAAAACTATCGTATATGAATTATTCGAGAATTTACAACTTCTACTAGATTTTGTTCAGATTTTGTAGCAAAACCATTGAATAAGTATATTTTGCGCCAGAGAGAATAAAATCACACGAAAGCTAGACATAAGTGCAAGTTTATAGTGGATTATCTTTTATTGTCTCCAGTGGCAAATATGCAACTAAATTTTGTCTACAAATGCTTTTACCTAAATCAAACTGCAACACTGTGTCGTGTTAAATATGAACAAATACTGCCAGATCTATATAAGGGTAAAAAGCCATTCTAAATTGATATTTCTCAATGAAAGCTTATGTTGTAGGTACACATCGAAATGGTCTATATGAGACGATCCCAATGTGCACTCATACAGTGAAATCATGAAATTGACACTCATTTCGATCAAAATCACTCTAAATAAATTACTAAGTGCTCCTTTCATTCATTCCAAACACTCGCTCAAATCGATCAAAATCGCCCCGAAATCTAGGAATTTTTTTCGAAATAGTTCAAAACTATCAACATTGTATTCAAACCAATGAAATCATTCTACTATCTTATGGGCTGGTGTGGATTTTGAATCATCTGATTGGTCCTTGAGGACAAAAATATAGACTATTACGTGTATTTTATTAATAGGGATGTAAGTAATATCAATAATTACGTTCAAACTGAAGGAAATTATCGATTTAGTATTACATCTCTTGAACTTCACTTAAAGCTAAATCACTCGTTCAAATTCATTCCAAAACATTCAAAATCATTTACACGTAACTTGTCAATTTCACTATGTTCTTAACTGTAACAATAGGTTTGTGGATTTAGAATTGAATTAATCCTATCTTAGGAAATTTTACCTACTCTATCTTTATAATACAGAGTAGCTCTGAATGTGTTTTGAAGAAGACTTTCAAATATAGTATTATTTCACCCGTTTTGAGTTGTCTCAAAGTTGTTATTGTATACCGAAATGCTTTTAACTTCAATTTATGTTAGATATACGATACTATAAAAAACGAAACTGTTGTGCTCAAAATATTCTTTGCAGAGTCTGTAGATATTACTGTTTTCTCAATTCGGTTATGGGTCTTTTTTCAAAATTTCGTTTGTTCGAAAGATCTTTTTTGATACTTGCATGAAAAAAAAAAAAAAAAAAAAAAAAAAAAACAGTTCGTTTTTTTCCATCATAGATCAATAAAAAACATGCCTAAAATTGGTAATACATGTATATCAATTTTGATCATTGGGTATTAAATATGGCGCTAAAAAGCTCATCAAATCTTGTTGTCTAAGATTGCTTTATCGTATTAATTAAGCTTTTAGTTCCATATCGTCATGGAAACAAAAACTTATATTTATCATATGCGTCGATTACCAGAGAGATTTATCATTCTGTTATTGTTACTATTATAATTCTTATTATCATTCATTAGGCCGGTCTTGTGAAAAGCTTCCATCAAAAATATAAAAATTCAATTTTAGATGATTCCACCAATTTTTATGCATCAGATCGGCTAAAAATGGTTTTATTTTTCAATGAAAACAAATTTGAGTACGCAACTATTTTGTAAGCTTTGACAAAAGTAATCGGGAAAGAAATTGCTTTCAATATTGATGAATAATGCATTTTTATTTCATATTAATTAATTATAAGATATGAAGAGAATATTTGTTGAATTTACGGATGCATGAAACAAAAAACCTTATCACACTCATGAATGAATGCGACCTCTGGTTGTCCTATGCATGGCCTAATTTCCTTTTCAAATATTTATTTCACAGAGCTCCTAGATTGCCCCTTATAACAACTAATTGATATCACCTTTTATGTTTATACATTTAAATGAGTAAGGAGGTCCGTGGTTCGAGCCCCACTGTCGCCGGGGTGTGTTTATGGGCAAAACACTTAATAGCCAGCCCCCAGTTCACCCAGCTGTAAAAATGGGTAGCAGTGGGTTTAAACCACTGCCTCTCTCTCGGTGACGTGAAAACATCAGAATTGAGCGTTCGAGAGCGATTCTATAAGCTTAAGCTTTCGTCGCAATGGAACTAAAATAAATTAGTATAAAACTAAATGAGTAAGGAAACAGTATTACGGCTTTAATCTCAAACAGAAATTGGAGAAAATTGAGCCTGAGCCTGAGAAAAGTTTTATAACCTCGGGCCAAGATCGTGCTTGAATTATTGTTTGCCACTTTTAGCCCTGCAAAAGAGCACGTGCAAAGTGGTATATAATTTGCATGCAGTTTGCACTGTTTTGTGTTACTCCTGAACGCAGTGTAGTCTATATTTCTACCATTTAGCAAAGGAGTTTAAAAAAAAAAAATCAATGATTTATTTGAAATATTTTTTGTCAAATACATCACTCGATAGCGTTACTTGTCGGGTTCAAACGAGGGTCATTGCGCCATCAAATAGGCATTATAGGCTTCTTATCTGTATTAAAATCCGCTCTATCCATCATATCGCACACTTAACTGTCGACAACGTCAATCAGATTAAAAACAAAACATGGAAAAAACAACAATAAAATAGGATCATAGGAAGATAAGATTTTTAAAGTCTAGCTTAGGTACCACACAGGCATTTTTCATCCCGTGTCTTTCTTTGGCTGCTTGTGGCTTTTAGCCATAATGTTGCGGTTAAGTGTTATGAAACGATATGTATAGACCTGCAATTTCAAGTGAGTGATCAAAGATCAATTTTACATTGAAAATGATAGGAGATAACGGTTTCTCGGACCTCACTCTTTCTTGCGGAACTATAGTTATGACGGTCATTTATCTCGACAACCGATCCCCGACGGCGGCCGCTCATTCTTTCCGACTATTTGTCTCTCACCAATGGGTTGATAATCGTAGACCTATGTGAGATAGCAGCTGGAGGCTAGGAAAGAATGTGATAGTTGCACTGGTGAGCGAAATACCAAGAAACCATAGTTAGATGCTCCAGTCTACGCGATATTACTGAAAAAATGTTGAGAGCGGCATTAAACTCCATTCAATAAATCAATCAATTATCTCGACAACGGCAATATTTCTTAATTATCGTTGAAAGTTGTGTTAAACCACATGCCTATCCCAGTACAAACAAGCATATCCAAATAGTTGCATGCAATTTCTAGGTCTCTAAAAACTCAACTTTTTTTCGAAAAGTTATTGTGATCCGCAATGCTTGATGGGTCATTGATGGCAGCTGCGATATAAAACTGCACAGGCTTCTTAGGCTGATCAGGATCCATTCATGCGACATCCATCTCTTTCCGCGCTTAGTTTTCTAAATTACTGAACTGGAGCAATGTATGACTGGAAAACTGACAATCTTATTGCGATCTTTACCCAGGGCAACTGCTATCGACCATTCACCTCAATAAAACACGTAAAATAATAAAGTGAATCAAACAGTGGATAAATATGCCTCCTGGAATTTCAGATACGAAGTTTTTTACTTCTCGAATCAAAGAGGGTGATATTTATGTATATAACAATTAATTGAAAAAAAAATGTAAGGATGAAATAGATTAAGATTCAAAGGGCGAAAATGCTGAATGTAATTATTAAAATTTCCGAAATAAAAATGATATATATTGAACAGCATTTGACAAAACACATGTTTATCCCCTCAAAGGGTTTATCTGAATACACTTTTTTTAAGTACAAGAATACTTATCATTTTTCTACAAATCAAACAATAAGTCTAGCAGAACCCACCAAATTATATATAAATTCTCGAATTCGGGTATTCAAATAAAAGCTTTAGACTTTTATCTTTAATAAGCATAAAACATCCCGAAATTGAAGCATTAATAATAAAGACAACCTTGTCCATAATTTGAGTATTTGAAGAAGAGATTGCTTCTATTACACGACAACTAGAGATCGTATTTCAAAAATTCTGTCTCGCAAAGGTAGAATGATCACCCTTTCTTTAATGCTTTTCGGTGGTTTATCGAGAAATAACGGTAGATTATCACTTGATAATCTCACCGCAAAAGCAGTGAAATTATCAAAATTTTATACCCTGCTTTTGTGCATTTCACCCTATCTGACGTCATCTATGCGGGGCGAAATAAGTGACGGCACAATGAACGTTGCATAGCAATCACGTGCAAAATGACGCGCTAAACGAAAATATGTCCTAGAAATTTCACATATTGTCTCATTTTTGCATTAAAGAAATAGAATAATCGTTTGTTTTTCGAGTAAGATCGATTGATAATTCATTTCGTGAACAACAAAAGCTATATTTTCTCGTGAAAATATAGCTTTTGTTGTTCACTCAATGAAATATAAACCGATCTTACACTGAAACAAACGATTATCCTCTATGACACTTCATGCTAAAAGGGTCCATCCGGGAAGTTCGTATAGTATCAACCCCAGTCACTGCCCAGTTTGACTGGGGTAAACACTTTTCGCACTTGGCTGATTTTCTGAATCTGGAATGATCATTCTACCTTTCTGTATAAGAATTTTAGAAATACGACCTATGGTTAACCTTTGTTAAACATCTCTCGCTCACCCCCCCCCCCCCCCCCCCCAATAAAATTTCAAATACACCCAGGTCCGTTTAAAAATAATCCAAACATTGAAAATTAAAAATCTGACAAGATCATTTGACAACGACAGGATCGTTTATCAAGGCCAACCTTTCAAAAATTAACCCCGTCAAAATGAAATGTGACGGCTCCATGTAGCTATCGGATATACGGCCGATAACGTCGTTTGATGTCTGATTATGCGCGGGAACGTTAACGTCACAAATACCTACAAAAACGACGCTGACGTCATATCCTTTATTTCTATAAAATAAAATGGCTGCGATAATTTATATAATTATGTTTTAGTGATATGATTAATTAATCGTCTTGAAGAAAGCATTTTCCGCGAAATATAGAAATTAAGAGGGGTTTTGTAGTGTTTTTGTTACGTGAGAGATAAGTACAAGTTTTGAGCGCATACTCCTTTTTGAAGAGTTCGATGCGCAAAGACGTTGCGCAAGAACGAACTCCCGAAATCGTCATTAAGTGAATTTATTTATCTTTTTTCGAATCATTTTCTTATGGAATGATTTTGTGCACAAGAACACAAACCCATTGCTTACATTTTTCAGTTTATTGCTCTAGATACCAACTGAGCAAAATGAATTTAACAAGAAGTCAAAATAGTCGAACCGTTTGTCTCTAGGTCGGTAATGAAAGAAGCGGCTCATTAGCGGTCAATGGCAGACAAAACCGTGCTAATCGTTTCCTAACATTACGTTAATTGTAGCATATGAAAAGTTTATGAATGTATATTTTAATTGAAGATAACAGACGCTCGGACGCTGACCGGAAAGATATATATCTCTCTAACATGTTTTAACTCTTTACTGACTTGAATAAATAGCAACTGCATTTAGATCTTTCACAGAATTCTTTGGATATCCTTTAAAAAGAATGTTGAATAGTGATAAGTTTTGAGATTGATTTCAAGCTGCTGTTACAACAAGAGAATGTCTACAGTCTCACTTTTTACTACTTAAAAGCTTATTGTTTATATTTCAAAATGTATTTTAAATCATAATTCGATGTCGTTCGAGTAAATCTAACATTAGTATACACAATGCTTAGTTAATAAAAACAATACATAATATAATTTGATAAACAAAACTTTTAACCAAAAATGAATAGGAGTATATGTGAGATACGAGTAAGTTCGATCCTAAGAATTTCGGTTCATTGCGCAACAAATTCTTCCGGCTACCCTGGTCCCACGCACTCGTTCCCGCCGAATGGTTTTCAACAAATAAAAGAAGGATGAATTGGTACTGTAGAATCATCTATATGAAAAAATATTGATATTCATCAGTAAATATTCTATTTCTAAGGTTTTTTTAGCTGTACATAAAGCAAGTTGCAAGTGCATTGCTTAAGAGATAACTGAATATTATGAAGATTTCTCTGTATCGCTTTTCCTGTGGCCAAAGCGATTTACATACGCGTATATTCCGTTACCAAGTGTTATAAAGGGTACAAATTGCTGGATTTTTTCAAAATACGAAAACCTGTCTATTAACCTGCCCCCTTCCCCTCGGTGAGAAACGATTGAATTAGTTCGGTGATAGATCTAAGACTTAATTGCATTCTTGTTAGTGTAGGAGATCAGCTCTAATATGCGATGGTAAGCAAAAGGTCGTTAGAATAATACAGAGATATCGTAAACAACAAAAAATGGCTTGGAAAAACTGAGTGAGGAAGAAACAATATTGGAACTGTAATGCGAAAAGGAATCATTTGGATAGTGCGTAAAGTGTCGATTCTAGTCAGACTGGGCGAATCGCGCAGACTGTTTAGGGCCAATTCTTTCGACCTTGGACCATTTTTTAAATCTGGAATAACCACTCTACCTCCCTGTGAAAGAATATTAGAAATGCGACTTCCGACTGACATAAACTGGAGCCGATTTCTTTTTCAATGTTTATTTTACGGAGTTCCAAGATTGTCCTTTTTGTGTTTAAATTCACTCGTTAAAGAAATAATCAAAGTGTGTTGATACACGAAGCCTGTCAGATGAAATGGGATATCCGAGAACTAGAGTCTGCTTTGATGGTGACAACCCTCGTGATGTAACAGTTTGCTTTTCGTTTCGCGATGTAACAGTTTGCTTTTCGTTCGTGTTGAAGTTCTTTATCATATCAAAACAACCGCATATAATATCTGAGGCTATTCCTCTTGTCGGTGATCGGTGACGAGGCTGGTAATCCGTCTCTGATCATCCGTCACAAATGGACATAAGAATTCCAGGCCAGCCTATCTCACAGTTTTCTATCCAGGCATGTATCGATGGGAGATTCTTGTATTACCTATCAAGGGCATGTTTTAATCTTCATTACCCCCATTAGTAAAGGGTGTGGTTGTAATGCCGGGGTAAATATGATATATGAGGCAGTGGTGATTAACAAAACATTAAAACATAAATACCTGGGATTTCTCAATGAACTTTGACCCGAACACTGACTGAGATAGCGTAAAGTACAAAGTCTTGTTTATCTCATAATTACTATTATTTACTTATTTATTATAATGTTATATATCTAGTGTTTCAGATCAAACAGTTTCTGCATTTCTAAGTTATTCAAATTTCCATCGATGGCATTAATTTTGCACTCACTCTATCCAAATGATTCTAGTAATATGCGATAAGAATTGTTTTTATTATATCACGGGTGTGAATAAACTTTCGTTGATGAGCGAACAATATGCCGTATTTATATTTTTTTCAAGATGTAAATATGATATTTTGGTCGCGCAAATAGAATTTACCCCCATTTGTCTAAGATAATTGGACAAAACATGTTTTTATTCGAGGACGAGTACCATATACTTAACGCTTGTCCTGCTAAGCGAAGAAAACTCCTACTTTTGCAGGATCTTTGCATAAATCTAATTTTGTAAACAATGAAATCCAGTCTGATCTTATTCTAGACCCTTCATATTCTTTTCGTACCACAGCTATAGGCCGATATAAAACTGTTTTGAAAAAGAGAATTCACCTTCTATTTAGTGTTCCAGTCTTCAAAAGGCAGGACATAAGCTTCTTGTTCATCTTGTTCCGGAGTCAAATAAGGATAAATAAACTTGGTAATTCACAAACCCTTTTTATGAGAACTTTGAAATGATCGCAACCAACCTAGTTATCGCAACAAACCAAAGTTAATTGTTTGGTGTCATAGTAAGCAACTAAGCCTTCCTAGGGATGGTGTTGTATGGTAGGCAAATCTCAACACAATGTTTAGCTGAATGTATTCAATATTTATTTACAGATTGGTTTGATGTCTAATATTTATAAGGTATAATTTTGAATTTTGCCATAATTTGCGCTCCATAGATTAACATTCACGTTGTAAAAAATCAAGGAAAAAACAAAACTTAAAACTGTTTTCTCTCTTTGAGAACACATAATAGTTCTAAGGCAGGGGCATCATCAATACAAATTGCTTGCTTTATAAATATGGCCATCAGAACGGGATAAACTGTATACATACATGGACTAAGCCGATGTCAATGGAGCCGTAAATTGATGCTTGGAAATTCTGATTTCAGCAGCTTAAATGTAATTTAAAAAGCTTTCTTGTTAAATTGTCTTTTCTGACATTTTCCTCATTTTATCTTGGATTTGTACCAATCAAAGCGGACCTTGAACCACGACCCTAGTGATCGTGTTAATATTTATCTAGAACAATATCCTCCTGCGATCACAATTAGTGCACGGTGGTTTGTACAGAATCCCCGCTCGATATTACGTGACGGTGATACAAATGACCCTGGTCGCAGACATTCAATTTTTAGGTTGTCTCATTCACACATCAAAAGTGCCGAAGGCGCTGCAGGACAAGACTGCACACTGCAGAAACCTTTATGGATATTACGTGTCATTTGTACAAATGATTCTTGATGCATTTATTAAATTCTATTTTTCTCAGGCGCACTGTCAAATCACTGAAAGCACTGTAATGTAAGACTTCGTGATATGCAGAATTAACTGACAATACGCGTCGCTGGTACAAAAAACAAAACAAAACAAAAATCTTGATGCATACCTTGATATTAATCGTTGATGTCTTGTACATAAATTCAATGCGCAGATTTCAAATGCGCTGCAGACCTTGAATAAATGTATGCTTGTTCATACACGCATCGTTATATGCGTATCTTTTCATTTTCACAGGTATTTATAAGAATAGGTTTTTTATCAAATGAGTCAACTGTTAATTAAGTTATTCAATGTTGCATATGCATAATAAGCGTTCAACGCCTCTCATTGCTACTGTACAATTCATGTAACATTTCAAGTCCCCGTCTGTGTTCGTTAACATTTCCGAAACGCATTACAATGTTCTTAGACAACTGTATACACAAAAGCTATACTTTTATTCTCATTCAAAGATAAGCTTGAACTTGTCATACCAATATTCGGTAATGCAAACGATTATGACACGATGATCTAAATATAGGACTAACCTGATGAATATAGATAACTCGCAACATTAAGGACTCCAATTTGAATAGCGCTCATATACTGCTTTTGCACGTGGGTGTATTTCACGTGACCAAAATCTCATTTACATATTTTACTTAAACTGCAGATCATGCGTTTCACGAAATTGCCGCCGTTTGTCGATTGATTTGTATTTTTATGTAGCTCATCTTTCATAAGACTAAATCAAGAAAAAACATATTCTAAGAATATTCACGAAAGAGCGATTTCTTTTACTCTAAACGCAGACTGTGGCTCTAAGCTCATGGAAGCTAAATTCTAAAATTTGACTTTGATATATGAACCTAGACTTACCTACTATTTCTGTAATGATGGCGAATAACTATGCAAAGTCTTCTTGAAAACTGTCCGTAGATGAAAAGAGTAAATCCCCAGAAATGAACAGCTTTGTCAATTGACCTTAACTTTTGACCTTGACCTTGTCAGATGTTTTCCAAATGTTACATAAACGTACGATGCAGAACAATTTTCGAAATCGACCGGTAGAGAAAGGCATAATTCTGATTTGTACGAGTCGAATTTTGAAATTTCGGATCAATCCTTGACTTTGAAGAAAAATACACACCCCACACACACACACTCACAAATCTTCTTTTTAGTGGGCATAGGTCACATTTCAGCAATTACCACCAATCATTTTGAAATCAAAACATTATATAGGAGCAATTATCCGGACAAGTTAGTTCGGACTGATGACCGACGCTAAAATAATTTGCAAGATTTAACTACTGATTATAGTTTAAAAGGGGAACATGTACAAGGGTAATATCGCCTTTTCAAAATATTCTTCAAAACATTTGAGGGGGTTACATTCCCGTGTATTTGTGCGGTAAAGCTCAGTGTGGTTTAGTTTCCATCACGAACGTGCAGATTTTAAACGGTCCAAATTCAGATTTACGACACTGGCTTAAACATGCAAGGCTTTGGTAATGAATTTTAGATTGTTGCTCAAGAGGCATTCTGGAGCAGCAAATCCTCTTCGGGTTTCCTATGGATTTAAAAAGAGAAATACCAAAGCAGCTCAATTTCGTTTACGTTGATTGCTTTTCACACATTTTATTCAATTCTCTTTTTTTCTATTTTTATCTCTGAAAGAAATTGTGTCATATAACTGCTCACACAATAAAAACGGCACGTAGTTGAAACTATCCACTAAATCTCACTCAATTTCATGGCCATCAAATTCAGCACACAGAAATAAATTATTGAAAATAGCAAAGTTCGTAAATTTACGAACATTGCCTGGCAAGGTTTGTAAATTTACGAACTACGTCATTTTAAATGCTGTATTTTTACTGTATTCATTTTCTTAGTGAATGAGTTATATTTCTGAGAATAATTGTTCTTAATTTGTATGAATAACCCTGATAAAAATGGTGAATTTTGTTGGTCCTGTAAAGTAGTAGGTTTGTCAAACAGCAAAATGTGAGAAACGAATCCACAAAAGTGAGAAAAAAGTAACTTGCATTTCATGATTTTATCACTACTTTTAAATAATAACGCATTCCAAAGGATATATTTTTTATCTCTTTCGACCATGTTCTATATTATTGCCTTTGGAAAATTGGTAGTGCAATAAATGTTCGGAAACACGAAGCACAATTGTGTGTATCAGTCAAGTATCTGTTCGCAAACTGTCAGTACCGTGGTATAACGTCATAGGGAACATGTTCAATATGGCGGCTGGACTATTTAAACTGAAATTCATAAATAGCAACATGGAGAGAGACGGAAATCCGTCACTACCTTTGAGGCTATTTATAGCTTTACAACGGTTTTCCATCACAGCATGGGAATATTGACCGTTTTGGATACTTTACAAAACCGTGCTTACTTTTGAATAAAAACCGTGTTGGCTAAGAGAAATATGGCATTGCGCACGATTTGTTGACAAATTTATTTTATATACAGGACTGGCAAATTATTGAATTCAAAACGGTTTTCTAACTGTTTACAAAAGCTGTTTGGCAAATTGCTTCCGCCATTTTTAGAATGTCCAGTAATGAAAAAATCTTTTCAACGCTTTTCCGATTGTGGAGATAGTCATAGCATTTCTACTAAACAAGAAAAATTACGTGATCGACGGTAGAAAGCGGGTACAAATTCCCTTTTTCGGAAAATATCCCTTGTGGCACACTTTCATCACAACAGAATGTGACGGTTTCCCATCAGATAGTCGACTGGTAATGATATTTCTATCTGCACTTATATCTCTCAACAAAACGTATGCTTGCGTCTGTTTAGCATATACATACAAAGGGACATGGTTGATCGCTTCATAGCTCAATGTCAATCACAACTATTCTCCTCGTTTATTAATTTCCGTTTTCGTTGAACATCGCTCAAATGTCCGAGAATGCTCATTTATATCACAAGATACGAGAAATTTTAACCCTTTGCTGTTTAATCCCTGCTTTTTACGTGCCTGTGATTTTATGATTGAGAAAACATTGCGAAAAAAAGAAGAAATTGCTTCTCACAAGCAATTTCTTCTTTTTCCACACTATTTTCTACCCTATTAAATGGTTATTTTTCAAATTAAATCCACTTTAAATTTTCGTCTGCAAAACCTTTGAATTTGGACAGGTCCAAAATTTTGTAAAACAGGAAAGGGTTAAATCATAAACGATCACGACGACCAGATTGTTTTTATCTGTTGTGTACGCAGTTTCTTGATATTTCTCTAACTAGTTTCTAGATTTATATGTAAGCCTTAGTATGTTTTCATGTCTTTAAGTCTAATATCGATAAGTTAATTTACTATGATAGAATTACTTTATCGTTGGACAACCTAAATCGCAACACATAACAAAGATGCTTATCAGAGGTGCGTTCGTTAGAGCGAGATTCTTAAGATTCTTATTAAGATTTTTAAGATAAAGCGTTCGGTAGAGCGAGATTTTTAAGCCGCTCAATAAGAATCTTAAGATATCTCAATGAGGAAACGAAGATGGTTTTGCATTGGCTTAAAACGAGTAGTCATAGCGACGTCGAATATTTTCACTCAAAATATCGAAAATCGTTCATTACGACGTCTTAAACATCTCATTTAGATGGATTTTTAATCTTGCTCTAACGAACGCACCTCTGGGGTACCCATCAAATACATTATTCCTGGTATTTATGAATTAAAAAAACATTCGGATTCAATAGAAAGGCTTCAATAATCAATATGATGGTCGTATCAGTGTATATGAATGGCATTTGATGACCTTACACGTTTAACAGTGTTACAATATGAAGAATTATAACAACAACAAAAATTAACTTCTATCATGAACGTTTTCTAGTGCTTTGATAATATTATCTTGGATCTCGTGACAGAAATCAGTCACCATATTTTGCTACCTTTAGAGATACTGAAAAATTTAGTTTGAAAAAAATTCAATAGAAGCTCGACAGAAATAGGTTTGGCCTAATTAGCCTTCTAAGAAAGTCTGCGTTAACGTGTTATTCTTCCAGTACTTTAAGGAAATTCCAAGTGTTTTTATTATAAGACATGGCGCGTCAATTATTTTGAGAGATAATAATATAATGAGATAATTCGGAATTCGTTAATATCGTCCGAGTATTTTTCTCTGAAATTTCATCCACATAATTTGTTTACCGGTGATATTATGAGAATTACCACGGTATAAAGAAAACACTAGGGGGAGAGAACGTAATCAATAATGGAGTAATGACCCGTGAAAACGTTCCTGTTATCTTTCTAATGACTTTAGCATACTTGCCCATCAATTGTCCTGTACGGGCCAACTGTAGGACATTGATCATTGTACGACTTGCGGCGCTATTTCATCTGGGCCTTTCTGGAATTTTTTGGGGGAGAAAAAAAAAAAAACCCAAAAAAATCGCGTGCATCAAAAGGGTGAGTCTAAACAAAGAGACAATTTGTCACCTTTCATGGTTACCAAAAGCTGGAAATTGGATGTACTTTCAAAACTATGGTTGCATCTCAAAGAGACCTAGAGCCTCGTTTACATTTATCCCCCGACGCCGCACGTACCGAAGCCAGCAATTTTTTGTATGAGTGATCGTGGGTTTTTTTTTTACGGAATATGTCTTCACAAAAATCGCTCGATACCTCTTAGGTGTCTTATAAACTTTGGAAAAGAATTCTTGACATGTCCATACGGCGATCGCACGGAATTGTGATGTAACCGTGCAATCAGTTAACTAGATTCGTACGGGCGCCTTACTATCTAATTACAATAAAGGCGTGGGGACCGTAGGACAATGCGGTAAAATTAAATACAAGCAATGCATCGCACTTTGCGATGTCCATGCGAAGACCTTTAGCTACTGTTACGACTTTTATGCGCTTTGACTACGTGTGGTCTTTCGAATTTTCGAAATTAAATATGAAACCTTTGTTTAACACAAACTTGTAAGGTCTACGGAACCAGCAAGACCGTACATTGATTTATTTTGGCTTGATTTGATCTCGCTCCGAATATATAATGTCAAAGCTAGCCTGATCAAGTTTCAAGTTATAAGTCATACATCTAAAAGATAACATCAATCGTTGCTCTTATTTTCACCATTTTCACACTCTATCTATAACGTCGTGAATAATGTGTTTCATTCGTAGAAGCAGAACCGAGAGGGATTAATCTAAGTTGTAAGAACTTGTTTCCCAATCGATGTAAAATAAATAGGTTTAAACAAAGATATAGTGTTAACACAAGATCTGAATAATAAATAACAAATAAGCAGTGCTTGTCATTAGTGGTGCTTAAAAATTACGCCAATCTTAATTTGTGGTTCTGCTTACCTGAAAAAAATGGTTTCACATGTGCACAGGGAGATCTATTTAAGTGAAAGTTTTATACAAATTAAGCCTATCGCCTAGTGGAACGTATATAAAACGTGTTTGAAGCAAACCCTACAGTCAGAAAAAAGTCGGAACTTCCGGAAACGCCCCTAAATTGGTGCCCAGCATCACCAAATGAGTGAGGCGCTTTGTTAACATAATACAAGACTGGGCACTCCCGAGCGAATACAGTTAACACCATCGTGAAATCAGTTGACAATGTGAATGATTTTGGAATTATTTTGGATTGAGATTGAATGAGTGAGATGAGTGAGTTCTGGTTGAAATTAGAGGGATGTAATCCAATATCGCTAATTTTGTTCAGGACGAACAACGAAATTTATTACCATCCTTTAATAAAATATGAATACAAATTCCATAAATAGCTTTCAATTTTCAAGAACAAATCAGACCCTTACAACTTCAATTATATCAGTGAAATCGCGATTTTCTGCTAGCTATATCTATTCTGAAAGTAGTTGTTGATCTGATCATTTTCAGTCAATTAAGAGCGTTTTTGAATAGTTTGGGCGAGTGTTTGACATTAATGAATGGAGCGCTGAGTGGGCGTGGTTTTGATTAAGATGAATGTCAATTTCACGATGTTACTAAGTGTACTTGTCATGACTATGGTATCAAAATGCATTGAAGTCAGGGTAGAGGAATGTGAAATCCGGTGCTGTGGTAGACTTCTTTTAAAGAGAATTATCCAATCATCATTAAAAAGTAATTAGAAACAAAACAAAACAGCAAATATACTTGTCACGCTGTCATCAAAGTATTTCTCATAAAACGTGATTATTCTGAGCACTAATAATGTTTTTTGTAAACTTTGCCCACGGTAAATGAGACCATTACAATCCTATTAGAGAAAATGCGATAGAATCTTAAATGGGAAATTTATCCGATAACAAACATATCGATTAAGGCAAAACGATCACTCTAGTCATTGTCAGTACAGTTAACGACATCATGAAATTGACAAGGTGTAGGATTTTGGAATGAGTTTGGAATTACATTGAATAAATGTGTGGAGCAAGTTTTGGGTGAATTTAGTGAGAGGTATTCCATTATCGCAAATTTTGTTCAGGGTTGAACAAAATTAGCGATTTTTATTACCTCCCTTTAATGAAATGTGCATACAAGTTCTATAAATAGCGTCCTATTTTTTTAAGAATCTATCAGACGCTTGCAATTTGAGCTATGTCAGTAAAGTTGCGATTTTTTTTTTTATAACTTTATCTATTTCGCGTGGCATTGTTGTTTCTATCCTTTTCAGTGAGTTTGGAATGTTTTTGAGTGGCTTGAGCTAGTGATGAATGAATGAATGAATGAATGAATGAATGAATGAATGAATGAATGAATCAATCAATCAATCAATCAATCAATCAATCAATCAATCAATCAATCAATCAATCAATCAATCAATCAATCAATCAATCAATCAATCAATCAATCAATCAATCAATCAATCAATCAACGAACGAACGAACGAAAATGTCAATTTCACAATGCCGTTAACTGTATGCAAGGCGCCCATTGAAGACTCTGATCAGACGCCGCATGCTCAAAGCTTTTGAAAAAAAATCTGCACGAGATTTGTATCTTATTCAAGTTTTGGTTTAAAATTCTAATTCTAAGTAAAGTGTTTAAAGTAATTAATACGAACATTACCAACGCTACGTATGTGAATATTTTCACAAGAGGATATCCGTATCATTATATGTATTTTTTGTCTTATGTGTATAATAGCATCCTTTAGAACGGGCGTATCTGGCTAGAAATTCGCCACATTGTTAAAAAACATCGGTTGATGAAACAATTTCATTGCAAAACTGACATACTGAGTTCCAAAAGATAGTATGTGCACATGACGTTCTTTTTTCCATTATTTTAACTAAGGTTAAACGAGTCTAAGGGCCTGTTTTACTAAACATCTTACATAATTTTTTGCGCAAATCAAAATTTAAAGTTGCTTCTTAAATGGTAACTAAATATGTAATTCCGCCATGCATCATCTTTGGAATCGTCTGTCCATCAATAAATGAAAACACCAGGTACGGTTTGTGATTTTGACTTACGATTTATTCTTTCGTAAGATGTTTATTAAAACGGGCCCAAGGGAACTAGGTTGGTGTTTCTTTTGGATAAGACCAATAGAAATGGGGCATCAAATAAGATTTTGCTAAAGTACTGCATGCTGTATGCACACATTCGGTTCATGTCCTGGGTAAAGCGCAAGACAGCTAGATAGTCTTGCCCTGGACCCTCGATATGGTGTTAAGTGTTGCCCTCTACACAGATTCTTCTCTATTAAGGGACATTTGTTATGCGTGGCTTTAATTTTTAAAGCAAATGTTAAAAAAAGTTTTAATACGGAAGTAACAGGTGCTTAATATCTTACAGGAGGATTATTAAGAATCTAAATGATAAAATACACAGCATTCAATTTTACTTCATTACATCAAAGAAAATTAAAGAAAACGACTTTGAAATGCTATTCAAAATAATTCTGCTAAGGCATAACTGCGATGTGAACTAAAGTTATACCGTTTAATTTAAGCATGTGCACTAATAATGTCTTACATAAACTTTGTCCCAGGTAAAAAAGCCCATTAGATTCCTATTAGAGAAAATGCGATAGAATCTTAAATGAGAAATTTATCGGATAACAAACAGATCGATCAAATCGACTTGTTTATTTCTCGGAACTTGTCATCGATATCGCCTCTTGAATGGGATTTTGCTCTATACAAACCGTTATAATAAACTTCAAGCAGGGTCTTAAACCATGTAACTGCATTTGTTGTGACGATATTTTTACAGGGTTTTGAAAGTAAATAGAGAATAGTGTAGGGCGGCGGTTTTTTGCGATTCGAAAAAAAATCAAACGTCATCTAGTACTAATATTTCGAATTCGGAGGAATCGCGATTCAATTCCAACCAGCGCATTTTTTTTTCTCTGAAGAAAAAAATGAATGCGAACCCCCCTTATGAGATTTATAAAAGGGTAGGGCTTACTAGTGATGTTTTTAAGCAAGTAGCGAGATGCTTTTCTAGTAATTTGAGCCTAGTTTACATTTGCCACGGCCGCCGTACGATATCGCAGCCTGCGATTTTTCTTACGATTTTTTTGACATCGCAGACAGCTACGGTCTGCGGCGTTTGTGTTCACAATGCCGCACGGTGACCGTGCGATTTTTAAAAATATTTGGGGGGAACATACCTTAAGGAGACCGTACGGGTTCCGTGTGATATCGCAGGGTAATCCTGAGATTCCCGTGCGGAGATCGTACGGGTTCCGTACGGATATCGAGAGGACGCCGTGCGGTCATCGCACGATTCTACGGGTTTTATTTTGGATGTTTGATAGTTAAGATATCGTGCGATTTCCGCGCGATCATCGCAAGGCTTCCGTACGATGTCCGCACGGCGACCGTGCGGTGTCCGCACTAGGCTACGGGCTTGCGATTTTTAAAAATGTGTATAACATATTTTTAAACGAGATCGCAGGTGTCTGCGGTGCCCGTAAGACCGTGCGATGATCGCACGGGCACCGTATGACACCGCACGGGCACCGCACGATTTTATGCTTACGGCGAGATACGGGCGCCGTACGGGCTCCGTAGGCCAAATGTAAACGAGGCTTTAACGACCGCTCGGCAAAGGTCGCATTGAAAACGGCATTATGAATGATCTGTTTCAGTGATTTCCAGTTTGCAAAAAGCGAATACGTATCTCTGCCTTTCTCTATAAATGTATGTTTTACTGTTTCTTCAGTTTAATTTGATTTCCTTTATATGAAAACTAAGCTCCCGTTAACTGTTAAGAAAAAGGATACTTGATATAAGATGTGTTGTTTATGAAGTATATTTTGTAAAACTCCATTTTTCACAAAACTGGATATTATTTATTAGCGACAAATTCCCAAGAAAATACGTACGGTGGTGTATAATTTGTCATTGATCGACTCATACGAACTTCATAAATCATTGTCTTTTTCTCGTATAATCGCCAATACAATGGCTCGACCCTCATTAATTGTTACAGGTCTACGGAAGCAATTACTACCTTCTTATATTGTATGTGGCCAATTGCGCGTACATGCATCGTTTAAGTCGATCATTAAATGCTCATCATTACTTTTCGTATCATATTATATGGTTCTTTTCCACATTTTGTATTTAATTTGTATGTAGAAAAAGATATGATAATATAATATATGATACTATAGATCGAGTACCCAGTGCTTAAAAAAGATTGCTAATGCCTATGTTGTGTATGGACAATTACCCTAATCGGACGTATGACCAACCGAATCGCGGTAATGTGGCTAACGTATAGCTAATTAACAAGCAATGCTATTTTTCTGTTTTTGAAATAACGATTTTAAGTTAGAATTTAATTACCAAAATCAACAGACCAGCTTATTGTTTCTCTTTCGAATGCTGTTTTATTTTTAAAAGATATACAGTCGATATTGCTCGAGCGACCACGTCTATTAAGCCACCAATTTTATTAAACGACCATCATAAAAAGTCCCTTCACCGTAAGCCAAATCTCTGGAAAAAAGTGGAGATTTTTAACGAAAGATGGTTTTTCATTGAATCTGATGTTGTTAGAACCCATTAGGATCGTCTCAATAAGACGATTCTGATGGGCTCGAACAGCAAAGAATTCAGTATCTTTAAGCGATAATTAATATATGCTTCCAAAAGAACCTGTCTTAACTATGACAAAATTTTGTATAAAGCGACCATTCCCATAGGCGACCGCGACAAGTTTGACTGTAAAGACAAAAGTTGAGTAGCAAATGTGCCTGCTATCGCAGTTACGGGTTATCTATTCTAATTGTAAGGTATGTCGTTCTGCCTAGGATTTTTTTTTTAATAATTTGAATTTCGTTGATTCTATCATGTTAAGCATTCACATTGGCTGAACAAGTTTCATTACCAAATGAGTTTTATTTTGAGTACGCAGCTATATTGTAGGCTTCCACACAAAGTAGTCCCGAAATGAATAAGTTCCATTTGGAGAATTATTTACACCTTCGCTTCATTATATTAAATTATAAAATATGAAGAGAGCATTTGGTTGATTTCATAGAGGTGTGAAACGAAAAAACAACTAATAACACTCTTGTATGAATCCGCTTTGCGTATACAAACAGTGTGGTAAGGTTTTTAATTTTTTACCTTTTTGAAATCATCCAATATTCTCTTCATCTTTGAAATAGTTTAAACTCCGTTCATGCATAAGTATTTCTAAAACCTTATAGCGTTTACCCTTCCGTTTTTTCTTGACGTCACGATGTTACCATGTAGACCGCGTTCAATTCACGTGCAGTCGCTTATCGCACAGTGTGAAATCATTGGCAATATCTCGTACGACTCATTCCAAATATTCTACTTTTGTTTCCATGGAGGTGTTCGAATGAACGATGTGTCGACTACATACTACTGTCAAAACTCAAAGGTTCAGAGAAAAATTGAGTCTGGAAATAAATGATTACATGTCATAACACATTTGGAGTGACTTGAAGGTTCACAAGGGAGGATATGGTAGGGTATAAAAAGCAAGGTGTATATCAGAATATCCTTAACCCCAATTTTACTGAATTTATTTTTTCCGTTTTGTTTGGTATATTTCAATCAAGCTCACTAAATTTCTAACCACAATTATCAAGTACAATGCATGTAAGACGGCTGAGCTCAAACATGCATGTTCAGGCTGATTTAAGTATAAACTGCTGTCTACCAAAGCTATGTATATCAAGTGGTCAGAGCAACACTATTGTAAGTGCCTAAATATACAGGCACTTACAATAGTCTTGCGCTAACCCCTCGATATGTCGTGAATATCACGCTGAAGGTTCAACATTTTTTTCTCTTTTGTAGATTGCATCAACTGTTTTCTGTTACAACTTATCAATTAAACAGAAAAAAGCCGTCACAAATTTATGACGCAAGAAAACGAAAAATGAAATACACCCAAAAGAGATCCATCTTCACCCTTCCTCGACCACCCCAGCCCCCCCCCCCCCCCCCCCCCCCCAATTTGCCAAAAGACTAGATACACTTTCTTACAGGAAAGTTCTTTGCAAGTAAATGTTAATACGCCAATCAAATTAGGGAATGGTGACTTATGATTCTTCTCGTTGTCGTGTAGAATTAAAATGCACTTTGCATTTGACGAGTCTGCAATTTTGTCGTCCGGGAATTAAATTAACGTCGAACAGAGCCATCAAACACATTACTTAATGCCCTAAATGATAAATGAGTTGCACATCTAACCATACAGGCGTGACTTACTGTTTTGGTAATATTATCTACAGCGCACTAGACCTGATAGATCCTGTCTGCAGAATATCATAATAGGACTGCATGAAGTAATATAATTTCAAAGCACTGAAAGTACTGATTGTGGATGTACCCGTTTGCTTAGTCGGTCAATTGTTTGTTTGCTTGTTTGTTTCAATGAAGTTTTGCCCCGCTTTTAACAATCTTTTAATTATATTGCGGCGGCTGGAGCCCTTTAAATGGATTCCTGGTATTTCTCACACCGATACTACCATTACATCCTTCCCTAGCCTCCAGCTGCTATCCCAAATAGGTCTGCAATTATCAACTCATTGGTTTAAGACAAGTAGGCGGAAAAGATAGACTCCACCGTCGGGAATCAAATCCGGGACTTTTTGAATTATAGTCCGGGCTTGTGTGTAAATAGTTTACATACAGCTCTTGTTTCAATAGAGATTTTTAACGAGAACAAAGAGTGGTTTAAAAGAATTGAGATATGATATTATGATTTCCTATATATCCAGTATATCTAATTACATTATTACATGTCCACATGATACACTGTGATATATAGAATAGCAGTAGGGTCCACATTGTCATGTTTCTTTGAAGTTCTTCCAACGTCCAATATCAAATAGATTTACGTGCAGAGCATCTAAATGAGATAGTAGTTCAGTATAATATCAGTATAGTGATAAATCATCAAACAAGAGTTTGAGATTGCTCTTAATTAAATCGAAAATATATAATAGGTGTAATTCTTAAACATCTTAACCTACAGCTATAATTGAGCTGTAGTTACGAGGTTTGAGATCACCCGTGAACTAGAAACGCCAACCGTTATATCTAGGGGTCAGTGTAATACAATTGAAAGTGCCTATACATGTAAATATATAGGCACTTAAAATAGAGTTGCGATAACCCATCGACATGAGTGTTAAAATAAAAGACTGCAACAAAAATACGATTTTTAGAAGTTTGAACTAAAATAGGTTACTGAGAAATACGCCAAAATGTACAAACCCAATTTTGTCTATCATATTTTTATCCTATTCATTTATTATTTTTTTATTTATTTTTTGTAACCAAAACGTGTACTTAGCGACAATTCTCTTCATCGAGCGCTTTTAGTGGTCACACACCTGGTCCCTTATGTACGTTTAACTGTCTCTGTTCAAATATATTTTACACTTTATTTGAAAATACTTTTGTCAGTCGATTTGTTACATGTGATACAACCCTATGTGCAACATAGCATTGTTCTTTTTCAACAGCTTCGAAGTCAGCCGTAAAAAGATTAACGAGTTCAATCGTTTTCATTCTCACATAATTAGGAGACATTTATTTCCTTTATTTTTGCAATTCTTAATTGTAGTCTGGATTTTATCGATCTCTGACAACTAGATTACGAGATTTTACATTCGAGGAATTTTCATGACCTGTCAATGGAAACCGATATATTTTGGTACTAAGTGAATTGAGTATTTTTATATGTATTCTCTAAATCTGATGTTGATCTCAATTTTGAAATCATGTTTATATCATTCTATCATTTTAATTTGAATCACATTTCATTACTATTGAAGGCAACACTGTAAAAAAGACTACTTTCATATTATTCATTTGAAATATGTCTTAATGTTCTAACTTCATGAAATAAAGATTTTATTATTATTATTATTATTATTATTATTATTATTATTATTATTATTATTATTATTATTATTATTATTATTATTATTATTTGAAAAAAATCAAAAAACAGTTTAGGAAAAAAATAAATGAGATCTGTTTAAGGAAAGTCGAAAGGCCGTTCTAGCATACGAAAATCTACCAAAAGCTTTTAAAATGCTTTGGCTATGGTCATCCTACGCAGTAGACGCTGTCTGATTGGGATCGAATTTTTTGTCCTATTTCGAGAAATGAGTCACATATTAATCCACAAATCTGTGAATGGAAGTCTGAGAGTGTTTATAAAATTATTATGCTCTTTCACGGGAGCTTGGCTAAATAAATTGTATTCGTATTGATTCCTTCGAGACCTATACGGTTGAAAGAAAGCAGGGCGCGGAAGAAAACTCCTTTTAGTTAAATTAGGCTTGAAACGATCCAAATAGCCCCATTCATCAATATTTGTCAACAATAATGACCTGATGTTGATCGATAACAAGGTTTATACGGTACAATTTGTGATTGGACCCAGATGACCAGAGAAATGACCTTTCTATAATAAT
Organism: Fragum whitleyi; assembly: GCA_948146395.1. NCBI lineage: Eukaryota > Metazoa > Mollusca > Bivalvia > Cardiida > Cardiidae > Fragum > Fragum whitleyi. The sequence continues at coordinate 31,870,938 of OX411555.1, forward strand.
TCTTTAATGTGCAAGACCTGTAGTAGTTCCGCAACTTTTCGGGAATCATGTTATTTCATAATGTTGACCGAGGTTTCCTAATGAAATCATAAGGAAACCGCGGTTAAAACTGTTAAAGCAAGACTTCCGACGCGTTGCGGAACTATTACGGGTCCACTTCCGTTAGTCATTTTTATTACATTTGGTTTGGGCCGTCTATTAGATTGAAATAGAAATGGGTTCTACAAAATAAATAGAAAACCAAGTGATTTTCATTAGGAAACCTTGGTCAACATTGTGAAAGATCATATGTCCTGAAATGTTGCGGAACTATTACGGGTCCACTACCTTAATACACAAAATTATATAAATTTGAATGTACAGAATGTTGCCATTGTAATAATTACTATCTTTCTTTCATGTGTAATAAATCATCACCGATTTTTGTATTAATAACAGCGGTTGGTTTTTTGTTTGTTTGTTTGTTTGTTTCAATGTGCAATTACACCAGCACCTCTTGTCACACTCGTTACTCAAAAAACCGATAAAGCTTTTATAAAAGAAGTTACATAAACTTACACCAAACATTAAGTAAGAATGTTGTATGCTATCAAGTCGTCCCTATACATGCTATCTTCAATTCTTGAACTCTTCATTTCCCATATCCAAAAGGTTATCGTATATTCATGGCCATAAAACTCCGTCATTTTCCTACGTGAGTAGAAAGCCCAGATAGATCTGACAAGATCCATATATGATTAGTTATGACAAAGAATTATTACTCCTTTCAGAAACAAGGTCTGGAATAATAGCCAGATTTCACATCCTATCCAAATATACATGTATTATTCAAAAGGAATTTTGATAACTCTTTGTCACCGCCGACAAAATCAGAATATATAATTGTTTATGTTGCCCATTACGCGGAAAGGGGGCATCTAGGAACTCCACAGATAAATACTTGAGAACGAGATCTGTTCCAGTATATCTAAACCGGAGCTCGCATTTCAAAAATATTTTACGCGAACGTAGAATGGTCATTCTTAATTCAGAAAATGGTTCAAGTGCGAAAAGTTTCGGTCCTACTCAGTCTGCGAATTTCGCGCAGTCTGACCGGGGTCAACACTTTACGCACTACCTAGATGGTACTTTTTCGCGTGAAGAGTCACTTATGTTACCCACTACGCGCAAAGGGACCGTCTGGGATATACGTAAAGTATCGACCCTTGTCTAGCCTAGGCTCAGTGATTAGGGTCTAACCTTTTTGCACTTGACTGTTTTCCTGAAACTAAGATAACCAATTTACCGTTGTGTTTAACAAATTTTGAAAATGAGACCTCCGGTTGACCTATTCTGGAACCAATCTCTTTTTTCAAATATTTATCTTATTGTCACTTTTTTAGTGGGAAAATTATGCGACTCATCACGCAGAAAGATAGTAATAATTATAATGACAACATTCTGTCAGTAAAAAAGTGTTGGTTTTTGTTAGGGCAGTGGGGCGACTGGTGTCGATTTTTAACATTTCGTCGACATTGTCTATCAAAAACGACAAACCAATAAAACTCTCTTTTTTTATATCAGGATTGAACTCAGTCTTTTTCGCCATTTTTTCAAACATTTGCGTGAATGTACTGTATATACGATGTTGATGCCGCCCTTCAAGGAATAAGCAGTTAATTTCATGTCCATGAGCAAATATCTTAAAGATAAATAGAGAATAACATTTCAGTGTCTTAAAATATCAATGTTATCTGGTCGAGGTTGGGAGAATTTATGATGACGAGGCTTTGCCGAGTCATGGTGATTTTTTTTTTTTTTTTTTCGCAGCAAGGATCAGATAATATTGATATTTTAAGACACTTACGTGCTATTCTATTTATCATTCGATCTTTTTTCACCATTTAAGTGTAATAAAACCCTTAAAAATCAAAGAAATTCAGGTGAAAATTTATGCGAATTGTTACTTAAAATAGACTGCCCGATATCATGTTATGCTATCAGACAGGTGATATTATGTCAATACAGGCTTCATTCCATAATAAGTTTTTTTTTAATTTCTGAGGGGTGAGACGTAGCGGAGGTCAAGGGGTGGGGACACCCATCAACTGATTTCTTACTCATATCAGCCCTACGTTCAGGATGACAAAACTGTTCAAACTGTTTGCAAAATTATACTCCGCTTTGCACGCGCACTTGCTTGCAAAGTAGGGTATAATTTGAAAACAGTTTGCATCGTTTTTTCATCCTGAACGCAGGGCTTATTTTTTTAAACTAGAGTACTCGGTCTGAAAAAGAAGTTTACTCTTTTCATGCGTTATATTACCAAATGGAGTAAATTCTCGTAAAACGCTTCTTGTTTTGAAATGTGTACATGCCAAAATTATTGCTTTAGATTTTCCCAATAATCCAAATAACGATGGCAGGAACGGGAAATGATGAGGTCACTTTATATTAGGCTATGAGCCATGTCCCTTGAGCATACTAATCAGTTTACATCAATCATGGCATGGATATTTGCTCCTTTTTAAATCTTTATCGTTCATTCATAATAATATACGGCCTTTATTGTTTTAATGCACGACTCTCTTTCCAAAGCTGGTCAGAACATTAATAAAATTTGTATTTCGGAACCAAAAAGGGTATTCGTTTTCGGTCACACATAGACTTGTCTTGGGAACGCCGTCCTTCATTCCATCCATCCATCCACCCTAGTATGATTGCTGGTTTCATGTCGGCAAGTTCACAATTTTTCTTGTTTCTCGTGATATGTCTTTACAAATATAATAGTGTCCCTGAAACGTCAGGTCCCCAAAAAATCATAGACCCAAAGTACAGCTGTGTTTGATATATGACCAAAAGGCCAAACAATCATATGCACATTATTTTGACCAGATGAGCATGAAATTAGACTGAGAGTGGATATCGACCAACTAGATAGGACAAATCGAAGGTCATTAGCGCAGTTCTGTGACACCGCTGGACAATGTCTGCGTTATGAAAAATTTTCTTCGATCAATGTGAAATGATATGTTTTATCACTTACAAAAATAAATTCAAATACGAATTCAAGGAGACCAGTGAAATTGTATGAAATAATAAGTCGAACTTCCATTCCAATTATACCAGACACTAAAGAAACCGAGTGCGTTTCAAAAACAGTTTCAAAGTAAGTTTAGATGCGACCCGTTACAATACAAATAGAAGACCTAGGAACCCCGCCGAGCAAATGATTGAAAAAGAAAATAACTCGAATTTCGAAAATTACAATTAGGAAATAAGAATACTTAGAGGATATTAAATGAAAGATAATTAAATACCGAATTTATTAAACAAGTCATCTAACAACAGATAAAAAGAGGCTGCGCCGAGTTTTTATTTGTATAAGAAGACTCGTTTAAAAAATTCTGTATTGAATGAGCACAAAATGATATTCTATTTAGATCTATAACATGAACCGATTTTTGTGAAAGAACAAGGTCATCATGATATTCATGGATTCGGTTTTTTTTTTTTGTTTTTTGGGTTTTTTTTTTTTTTGCTCGCGTAATATACAACGCCGTTTGCGAGGTGACGTTATTCGGAAATTTCACTGAATTCAAAGAAAGGGAAAGAGAGGAAAAATTCTGTAAGAAAAATATTTGTTAAAATATGAGTTGTTACTCTGTGAAAATTTCTTTTATACACTTGAAATAGGTACATTTATTAATTAAACATAAATGGAGAAAACGATTTAAAAAACTGTCTTCAACCTATATCCAATGGTGTTTGTTTTTACAAAAGTAATTGTTATCATGTTTAAGCTTATTTCAACTGAATTTGTTGTATTTTTTTTAACTTTTTTTTATCTATCTTTGTTTCTTCTCAGAGGATGAAAAGGTCTTTGAGTACCAACCAAAGAAACACCTATGAATATCAGTCAGTCCTGAACTGTACTCATTGTTTCAAGTTATGATTTATTGACTTATTAATAGTATTTTGAACCATAACCTGAGAGATTCATTTTTATCATATCTGAAGCCAAACCTCTTCCGTGGTTGACACTTATGTTGTTATTCAATGTTATAACACTGCAGGATGAGAAATATTTAGGTATAGGTTAAAGGAGGTCTAGTGCCCTATAAGTATAATTTCTGTTTAAGGTTTAGAAAATAAAGTATAACTTTTTTTATTAAACAATTGCTTCATAGTAAATTGCATACTAAAAGTCTTTATAAATATTATTTTTGTAACGTAATTTCTACATCAAAAGAGAATAAGAATCTTATATAAGCAGTTTATTTTTTTTAAAGGGAGGTAATAATTGCATGATTATGTCAATGACTATGTTTAAGTATAATACAATGTTTATTTTTCCTCCCGACTTTCTTCCCAATAAGAATTGAGTATCCTTACAATTGTTGGTTTCTTCTTGCACGAGAACCTATTTTTTACCTTCAAGAGTTTCGATGCTTGTAAAATCACTCACTATCGATAAGTTATTACAGTATTGCGGCTGATATTAGACTTTTCTGCTCGGGGCTAGATTTTGCTTAAACTGTAGTTAACCAATTCTAAACGTATTTTGGGAAGGATGGAGCCAGTTTTTATTCATCGAATAAGATTTTTATGATTTCTGTTAAAAACGCAATGACTTTTCCAGAATAATTTAACAACTGAACCCGCCTGTCGAATTGTAAACAAGTGCATGACGGATCTGGACCCCCTTGACCACGGCAATATCTACTCGTCAATTGGAGTGGTATCTAGGGTTGAATATTTAGCTGTCATTTATTTAATTTTCAAATAGAATTTTGAATTGATATGGTTTTACAGATTGAAAAAATGTAAAGTAGAATGGCCCCAATGAAATATCTTCCGTGCCTGTCGCATTTTGGTATTCGGCAATATTCGCTTCTGAGACAGACGAATACGAAACGTTTTCGCTGGGAATATGTTCACCGAATATTCGAGTTTATCCTTACAAGCCCTACTTCAGCCAACGCAATTTCACAGAAAAATCTTAATAACGAGTTTCATCCCTATTCAAATGACAGGTACAAGAAAGGTTGTACATGTAAAACACATGTCGAATCGTTCTTAAAACCCGTCTAGAGACTGACTGTCGCTAGTTGAAAAGTTATGTAAAACCGCGTTACCATTTCTAATGACACAAGGTGTCTTGATGTGTCATTCGTCTCAACTCGGCCGATTCCTGTAACCTACATTTAAATCGGAGCCGTCGGAGATCGCCCGAGTATTGTCGAATGTAAGTTCAAGAGGGCATGACCTAAATAAACACGTATTTCCGGCTAATTACTACAAGTTGCACCAGCGAAGGCTTGGGTCAAAAACATAGTATCTGTCTCTATCGTGTTTAGACACAAACTTTGTTTTTGCTTTAAACTCTCGACAAGCTTACGCCGATCAAAAATTCCCTTGATAAACATTGCAAGATCATTTTGTGTTTTTCAAGGCGAATTTTCATTATCTTCACTTGATGAAGAATAATAGTATCACGCCGTTAAAAAAATAAGCAGTGATTTTGCGGAGAAAATTATCGAAAGATACTAAATTGAATTTTAAGAGGCGCTACTTTATTTCAAATGTATTAACATCCAACAGGATTTTCCTGACATGGTATATAACACTGGTGAACGACGTTCGTTCACCAAAAATTATGTAGAACCGCGTTACCGTTTCTAATGACACAAGGTGTCTTGATGTGTAATTCGTCTCAACTCGGCCGATTCCTGTAACCTACATTTAAATCGGAGCCGTCGGAAATTGCCCGAGTGTTGCCGAATGTAAGTTCAAGAGGACATGACCTAAATAAACACGTATTTCCGGCTAATTACTACAAGTTGCACCAGCGAAGGCTTGGGTAAAAAACATAGTATCTGTCTCTACGGTGTTTAGACACAAACTTTGTTTTTGCTTTAAACTCTCGACAAGCTTACGCCGATCAAAAATTCCCTTGATAAACATTGCAAGATCATTTTGTGTTTTTCAAGGCGAATTTTCATTATCTACACTTGATGAAGAATAATAGTATCACGGCATTAAAGAAAAAATCAGTGATTTTTCGGAGAAAAATATTGAAAGATACTAAATTGAATTTTTAGAGGCGCTACTTTATTTCAAATGTATTAACATCCAACAGGATTTTCCTGACATAGTATAACACTAGTGAACGACGTTCGTTCACCAAAAAATTCTCCAAGATCGCTTTCCAATTGTCTATGGAGATCTTTTGGTCATATCATAATTTAATCACGCGTATTGTTATCAAATTATAAGAAGTCCAGTTTTGATATGTCATTGATATGTCGTTGATTTTGTTAGACTCGTAGTCATCTTGACGCGTGTGATGTCATGTAAACCTTACGTCCGAAACGCTGCGCTTTCATGACAACACTCTTAATATTCCAGAGGTCTATTCCGGAGAACCACAGAGGGTTTCCGGATTGAGTTGTAGCACTGTCAATAATAGCCGATATTTCTGTGACCCCGATTTTATAAAGAACTAAATATTCCCTATAGAAATCGTCATATTGCCATATTTTCTAGCGGGTTTTCCTAAATCTTTTCACCCTACACCCGCAGCAAAAAATCAAATAGCATCTATCAGTAATTACTTAATAAAAGTAGGCATCATGACACTATAAACCCTTTTATCACAAACTAAGTTTTTTCACATCAATGTCATCCGTAAAAATATACAAATTAGCTTATTTTATGGAATTAAAATGCACTGTAACGCGATGAATGTCATAATAATGAAAAAGAAATCACCGGTCCATGAGCGATATAGGACAATCAAGGTCACCTTATCGTTGACGTTGTCTTTCGCTTCTAAATACCATCTAAAATGCGCTTCTCTTTCTCAAAAAACTATAAAAAGGGTTCGTGTTTCTATTATTTCAACTACTAGTATTCTGCGTAATTGATGAATTGGCAGGGCGGGGGTTAAACGTGACGTAATTTGGCGAGTTTACATTTAGTCTGAAATCATTGTTAACGCGTGCAAAAAACTGTATCCTAAAACCTGAAGGATTCGCGTGCTTTGAGAGAGTAAATACATTTCATCGTTTGGTTACCAAGGCCTCGTAACTTAAGCTGAAGTTACGAGGATTTGGTAACCAATTTACAATTTAATGTCTCGAGTTATTATTGTCGACTCTCTTTAGAAGTAGGTTATTTTATATAAAATCTGATTTTCCTTAACCTTAAGTGCAACGACCCGTTACTTAGGCTTCGCCCTGCCAGGGCATTAACCATGGGTAATATATCAAAATTTCTGTTTATTTTCAGAAAGAAACTGAATGACCTCAATTCCTCCCCTGAATTCTCAAGATAACGAAGTCTAGAAAACATTTGTCGGAGAAGGATGACAAATCGAAACAAATACGCGCAGCGTTTAGAAGCAGACGTTAACCACAAATTATTACATCAATCAGTTAATTTTACTCGACACTAATGGACACTTGTGTCCTCTAGGTGCAGACAAATGATGGTGCATTATTACGGAGCTTATTAGAATCAAATAAACTGTGATCTGACATGCATATAAAATGGAGTTCATAGGCCTATCGTGTGATAATGGTTCTATATCACGTTATGACGTTTATACCCCTGGTACCGTGATCACAATTACAGCTCTGGGACTAATTGATTTAGCGGTAGTACTGGGAAACAGTCTGGTTATCGCCGCCGTGATTACAACGCGGAAACTGAGGACAGTTACTAACATATTTATAGTGTCATTGGCCTGTGCTGACCTACTTCTAGGATTTGCTGTGTTACCATTCTCCATATCTGTCGAGGTTCTCAAATTGTGGGTATGGGGTTCGATCTGGTGTAGTATGTGGCTGGCTATTGACGTGTGGCTCTGCACAGCCTCCATTCTAAGTTTATGTGCCATTAGTTTAGACAGGTACATCGCTGTCACTCATCCCATCAAATATCCAAGTATTGTGTCGCCAATTCGTGGTAAAATACTTGTATCTATAGTATGGATTTTATCTTTTGTAATATGCCTTCCGCCACTTCTTGGCTGGAACGACACTGGGGAAATAAAGGGGGATAACTCGTCGTTAAGTTTCGTAAATGGATCTTTTGTGTACAATACAGTAATTCGTGACAAATACCTTCTTACAGAGTTCTATCCAGATAGTAATGTGACTTTTACCAGTGACTTATATGATTACCCAGAAGTTTTCAGGGAAGCCAATGTAACAGATAGGACGCCGTTGTGTAATTTAATTATCCCCTCTTGTGAATTGACTCCGACGAAAGGCTACAGGATATATGCAGCAATGGGTTCATTCTTTATTCCTATGTTTGTGTTAATATTTTTCTATTTTCGAATATACCTTGCAGCGATGAAGACCGCCGCCTCCATAAGAAAGGGAATACTGAAGACACGACCAAAATCTAATCACGAGTTACCCGTCCCTGGTCAGGGTGATGAGACTATACAACTACGCGTACACAGGGGCGGGAGCACAAATTCGAGTCAGTATTCATTCAGGAAAAGAAGTTCTGGAAAGTTTACAGAATATACGAATGGTTCGCCTTCTACAAACAGACATCTCTCGAACTTGTCGCGATCATCTGCGAGTCGAAGCTCGGAGGAGAGTGTTATTCACGATCGATTGACTTCAAAACAATCAAGTGATTGTAATGGTACTGCTGATACTACTACTTCTATGCCTCCTTCTAACACTGAGAAAGGATTACTTGTATTATTTGGTTCAGTCAGCAAGCGTTTAAAAAAGGTCCGAAAAGATAAAAACAAAAACAAACAAATTGAATGCGATGATACTGAATTGGAGGTTTTAAATGCAACAGCCAACGGGAAAAAGCACATAACGAAGGAAAATTCAAACGGTTTGTATGAAGGAATATTGCGTGATAAATCGAAGAAAACGTCACCTAGACGCTATAAACTAATTATAAAGGAAACTAAAGCATCTCTAAACGCTAAAGGTCACGCGAGAAAATTTCGAAGAGAAACAAAGGCGGCAAAAACGCTAGCAATTATTGTTGGCGCCTTCATTGTGTGTTGGTTACCATTTTTTACGATTTACTTACTGGGGGCTTTTTGCCATGACTGTGTTAGTGATATAGTGTTTTCAGTCTTTTTCTGGTTAGGGTATTGTAATTCTGCTCTAAATCCGTGTATTTATGCGATGTTTGCACGAGATTTCAGATTTGCCTTTAAGCATTTATTGTCTTGTCGAAAGAGTAAGGGGCTGAATAGTGCCGCACGTGCTGATTACATTACGGGCGGTCTCAAAAAGACGTTAGCTCCGCCCCATTGTGACTTTGACAGTGCCTCAGATCAGTAAATAATGATATCTCAGAATCTTTATTCTCAATGCATTTTAACCCTGATCCTCAATTTTTATGTTGAAAAATATGCATACGTAAAACAGCCGTTTGCATATTTCAAAATGGATCTCATCCGTTAATGAGAGATAGGAAACTCTGACAAGTTATCTTAAATGCTCAGAACGGTGTGCAATAATTACCTCTGAAAACGTCCTTAACTCATTTCAGTTTCTGAAGGCTCTAAATTAATTACCTACTTAGTCATCAGATTTTCTAAAGCAATTCTTGAATCCCAGGCTTATCGAAGTACTGTTTACATTTTCTGATTGCTTGTTTGGTCAATTCCTGAGATTGTTACTCAGGCAAGCTATATATGATATGATGACAATCTTGATTAAAAACATGTTTATTTGTAGTTCATCAAAATTTACATCACTAATTACTTTCAGAATTAAGCGAAACTCTTTGCCATTTGTTAATTTTGGTAACTTTTGGGTGAAATGTGCTTTAACTTTTTGTTTAATTTACATTGCTTGTAGTTTCGTTTCTCCATTTTCGCAAGCCAATGGGTTCCAACTGCACTTCGTTCCCTCATAAGAAACAAAGATAGATTAGAAACTTTGGCGTGGAAGGATGCGAACAACTGAATAGAGAACACTATCTTTGTCGTGTTTTATTAACTGAAGAATTTGTTGTGAATCACAAATGTCCCCGTAACAGCATTTTGAAATTTTGTTGACACTGTTGACCTTGATACCAACAGATGTACATCACTGATATCTTTTATGTGCTTGAATAAACTGAACAGGTTATGTTTTTGGGTAAGTTTTAAGAAGTTTAACCATGAAAGATGACATTGGCTTTTTCAGATAACACTAACCTTGGCTTCTACAGATGCACATTCTCAAGATATTTTATAATGTCAAAGATTAAGCTTGTTCTTTGAATAAGCTTGAAAATATTGGCAATGTTAAGTTTTTTGGCAGAGTTTTTGAGTTATTTGACCTTGACAGATGACCCTGACCTTGCCAAATGACATTGACGTTAGTATCAACAGATGCGTTTCGTTGAGATCTTTCACCGTGCAAACACGGGGCTTGTATCTTGAATAGACTTTAAGATATTTGCAGTGTTAAAGTCTTTGAGTTATTTGACATTGACTGATGTCCCCGACCTTGTCGCCTGACCTTGACTTTGGTACCAGCAGATGCCTATCATTGAGCTTATCACCATACCAAATATAGGGCTTGAATCTTGAATGTGCTTTAAGATATGGACAATGGTTAGTGTTTTTTTTAAGTTTTGCAGACAGATAGACAGACGGCCAGACAGAGACAGACGGACAGGTGGATAACGGTAAAACTATATATCCCCGGTCCTTTGATGTGGGCAATAGAAAAAGAAACGGAACAAATGTATTGCTACCGGTACATACTTTTGTTTAGCTTTTTTTCTACTTTGATCTGTAAGTGTTATTATATAAACATAATATAAACATCAAACATCTTATCTTGTTTCTTTTCTTAATTTATTCTTTCATAATTTATACGTGTATGGCCTTTGATATGTCGAAGAAACTCTACATGACGTAATTCAAACAGAAAATGTATCAATGTATTTAAGACGCGTAGAAATGTATGCGATACAAAAATTAATAGTTTTATAATATCGTTTATTAGCCGATATGAAGGTTGTTCGCTATTCTAGTGCTATCAATCCTAAAAGGCTTCATTTTTTCCTGTTGTACAGTGGTTAAAGGAATTATATTTGGCACAATATAAAGTTTCTCATTTACTGTTCGGTAAATTTCAAATTGTTTTCAAATAATAGATAGGAATACTAGACATCCTGCAGTCATAAACTATTTATCTATTTATTGTCCTTTGTAAAATCTTTCGGTTTCCTTGTGTATTTTGCCACCTAAGATGAAAATTTATGGTGCCCCAAAACGATGCCATAGCAGCGTCCCTCTTATCTCATCAAACTACAGAGAATTAACTATAATATGAGCCTGTGGAGCCCAGACAGTTACTTAGTGTAAAAAGAGGATTGCCTTACTGTCTACAGGTATCTTAAGGCCTTATGTATCTACAAATCGCATCGCGAATGCACAGACTGACCTGAGTCATTGCTTTGCGTATATTTGAAATTATTGGAAGTCAAACGCACAGGCTCATATAACGTTATTCTCAGAGTAAGCGCTGCATTCATTCTAGAATGTCTTTCCAAGTTGCTATTACAGTATTTAATTAATATAACCCCATACTGGGTCCGACTAGGGCAAATTACGTAGAATCAATTCTAGATGTGTTGTAAATATAGTCGATCAATTTTTGCACACAATGCCCATAAAATTGAAACAGGTTTTTGTATTTCCTTCCTTGTTGTTTGTCATGTACTTGGGTGCGGGGCAGTACCATTCATAATGAAACTAAACATTAAGTAAATGATTCCCAGATTAGTAGTTTTGTGTGATTGCTTATTATGTTAAATGGGTCGTGATATTCATTAAAACGATTTCCTTTCTGTCCATTTCCCTTAATAAAACGGTTTTTTTTTTTATATTTCTAAAGTCACTTTTCGTAAATCGTCTATGACATATTTTCTCCAAACTTTTCCAATTTTTGATAACTGATATAATTATATTATATATTTGTGGTATTGAATAAAAGCATATAAAGTAACGAGTACATGTATTTGGTATCTCGACAATAATATGTTCACGTGTGCTAATAACGTTAATTCTTTCATATAATTCATTTTTTATAGAATTTTTGAAGAAAAACAGCGAACCGCCTTGCATGATAATATTCTATATAAACTCGCAAAGATATTTGGCGAGTATCGTTTTCGCAAAGATTGGCCAGAATATTTCAATATTTTGTAAGGAGGAGAAAATCATTTTCCCAAGTTCATCTTTCTCAATATTCTTACTAATTTACTTGGTCTAACGAAGCCTAAATTGTGTTTCTTGCAGTGAAAATCAGGAAGTTGTTACAATTAAATTCATCCTCATAACCTGTTTATAGTTGGGAATGTAAAGATATTCCGTAATCAAGAATCAAAGGCAATTATTTCATTATATAATTTTGCAATGTAGATCAATGTAAAAGCATGGCGTGACATTTCCAAAATTTCACAAGTGAACAAAACCGAGATATTTGCCAGCCAGTGTACCCACTCGGTCTGACCATAGTCTTCCCTCTTTGCTCTGTTGATGGACAAAGTCTTTACCCATCTTTGTGCAATATGAAGCTGCCTTTGCTCCAGAACGTTTGACCCTCGCGCAGTGAAATTGTTGGAAATATCATACAAAGGCTGAGCCTGTGCGTGAGATTTCCAACAATTTCATATATGTGCATAGCAAAGACTCTGACCAGCCTGTATTTAGTGAAAAGATAAGGTCTCAACGTAATTGTACACTACCAAGTCACATTATATTTACAGTAGGTGGCTGTCTACGTTTCTCAATGTTTGCACCTGAATTTCAAATTGTTGGAAATGTCACACACAGGCTCATATAAGTTTCAAGTATTGACACTTACGCTTGGGAATCCAATACTGCAAGTACTTGGTTACTCCGTCCTGAAAGTACCCATATACCATAAGCGGATTTGATTACGACAACGTTCACTTATTGTGTTTAGTTCGTAAGTCAGGGTTGCTGAACATTATTGCAAGTTTGACTAAGACCGATTTTGTTTTATTCATTTATTAATCTTTATCTGTTTGTTTTGTTTTTAGATCACGTGAGTGCTCAAAGTGACCATTTGTGATTTTGTGATTTCGTCGTTACGTCGTTTGTCGTCAAAAATTACCTTGTGGACACTTTAAACGGCTATGGTAAAATTGGACAAAAGCAATGGTGTGTGTCAACTAAAGAACAACCTGACTAGACACTCTAAAATGTTTTATCTTATAACTATACAAATGTCCGTGTGATAACATCCCATATGATATTTTTTATGATATCACATAGTTATTTTTAGAACAATTATATAATGTGGTTATTTTTAGAAACTTGTATTCCAGTTAAAACATCAACCAAAAGAAGACAAATAGAGGTTATAAGATAAATATAATACATACTTAGTGTATTGTATGAAAAATATCTAACTCGGTTGTGAGAATTGATAATTATCTCGGCAGAGCCTCGACAATTTTCAATTCTTCCAACCTCGTAAGATATTTTTTTCATATAATACACTAAGTATGTATTATATATATATTATGGCCATAAATGGTTTAGTTCCTTACTCTTGTGCAAATTAAGCCAACAACATTTTCTAATCTTAAGCATTATTTTCAAGATCTTTATTAAAACAATAAATTTTAGACTGAAAACTCAGTTGGTCGATTTGGGACCACTGTGGCCCTCTTGTTTTCATTATTTTGATTTAGGTGAATACTCTTAAACAGTTGAAATATAACGTACATGCATATATTGAAGGGTCACAAAAGGATTTACATCGAATGCTGTGTTCAAGATAACTCAAAGGAGAAACAATTTCATTACAATTATTTTTCCTTTTTTCGGTTTCAATTCTATGTTTACAAAAAGTAGCATAGTTTGCAAGGGCGAGGATGATTAATTCTAGAAAAATTAGCTAGCAGTGCAAAGAATACTCTAATGACAGTTCCAAATTTTCTCTTGTGTTGTAAACAAAGTTACAGCAAACCCGGTCTTGGCAAGAAAATTAAAGTTTGACACCCGCATTTCCGCCCGCCATAACAAATCGTAATCTAATAGTTCTTCTAGAACTTATTACACTGCTCCCCAGACAACTCAAATCCGTACCAAACGACAAAAATATGTCTGGTCAAAAGTAAGAGAAATTGCAGACGACAATTTAATGCCATGACAGCATGACCGAAAGTCAAGCGTTTCTTTTAGGCTGTATATTAATCCAATTTCAAGGGAGTTTCATTTGCCAAAAAAACGCAGAGTGTCTAGGTAAATCGTGTATCAAAATTAAGCTCGAGATAAGCACAAGCAGTTAGGCAACATAAGATATCCCTACCCAAGACATTGCGGAAAAGGTTACATTTTTGTTAAAACCAGCAACTGCATGGCGGTCGTCTTAAAAGGCTCGTGTTTTCGCATGAAACAGTCTAAGTGCTAACCAGGTTCTACTTCAACCGTAGGTATAAAACTCCTATCAAAAATGTTTTATGCAAGCCATTATTTATACATGACTTAATTCATAAACACATTGTCATTTTATTTTGGTAAACGTTTGTTTGTTCTTATGTGGTGCAATGCCGCTTTTAACAATCTCTCTGTTATATCGCGGTGGCTGGAGAACCTACAAAGTATTTTCATCGTGTTTTCCACACCAATACTACCATCATTTCCTTTCCTAGCCTCAAGCTGCTATCCCACATAGGTCTACGAGTATCACCGTCTCTTGGAGACGATTCAAATGAGTACCCACAATTTAGGATTTCAAAATTAAGAATTAGAAATTAAAAAAATTAAGAATGGCTTTACACCCTCTTTTCTGTACCTCTGCACCGTCTGCCTTAATGATGCCCCTTTATGTGCGATGCATCGCAAATAATGCATGATTATAATTATCTTAAAAGTCGAATGTTTCTTATTTTATAGAAATTTTTTTTTAATCGTTCTGTGGATATACGTAAAAACCGAGGCCTTTCACGAAAATGTGCTCAGCAAATTTTCTAGCTCTATATCAAAAGAACAGTACGTGACATAACAATAGGATTTAAAGATTTACTTAATGCAGACGCGTTGCATTAGTAAATCCCTATAAACAAATGTAATAAAAGCGTTTGGGTATCAGACATTTTAGCTATTACTGAACACTTATCCTGCTGATAATGATATTTGTTTCAAACAAAATGCCTAATTTTGACGTATCTCAAATAATCGACTTTAATTTTTTCCACAAAAAATAAGTAAAAAGCAGACAGTCCAGGCTGACCTTAGTCTACACTCTATACCAAACAATTGAATACAACAGGAATATAGAGGATAAAATGTTAGTGTCTTAAAATATCAATGTTATATGGTCGAGGTTGGGAGAATTTATAAAAAGCAAACAGTCCATGACAGTCCATGCTTAGATCAAAGTGCAAGTTTATGCAGGCTGACCTTAGTCTACACTCTATACCAAATATTTGAATACCACAGGAATATAGAGGATAAATGTTAGTGTCTTAAAATATCAATGTTACATGGTCGAGGTTGGGAGAATTTATAATGACGAGGTGTTGACGAGTCATGGTAATTTCCCACTACCGAGACCAGATAACATTGATATTTTAAGACACTTACATGTTAACCTATTTAACATGCAACCTTTATTTGCGCTTATTTTTAATAAATCCTTTTACAAATAAAGGAAATTCAGGTGAACGTGTAAGGAAATTGTTTTTAAAAATACGCTGTCTGATATCAGGTTATGTTATGAGATAGGTGATATCAGGTCACTACAGGCTTCATTGCATGATAAATGATGCATTCAGCAGGAGAAGGGTCGAAACACCATCATTATAAAGTCAACTTTAGAGGGTATATGTAGACAAAACAAAGATTCAGCACGTATTTGTTCAATAAGAAATCCCCCGCTGTTACAATTCCTTTCTGACAGACATATTTGACAGACATAATTGACAGACAAACTTAACTTTAAATAATAGATGAATTTGTTTAAAATTTAAAGCTCGATTTTCCGTTTAATTACGATTGCAAATCGTTATTTTCTGCATCATAGAAATTTTCAATTTCATTTGGCCCCTTTTCACGTGACGCTTGACGGATCTGGCCAATTTTCATAAGGAAGCATCCTTGTGATGGTACAATCATTCTCAGCAAGTTTGAAGACAATCGGATGAAACAGTGGACTTAAGAGCGTTAACGAGGATTTTCTAATTAAATTTTCATTCAGCTGCTTTTCCGAAGACGCTTGATGGATCTGACCAATTTTCGAAAGGGACGGTCCTTGTGATGTTCCAATAATTCTGACCAAATTTGAAGATAATCGGATAAAAACTGTGGACTCTTAGAGCATTAACAATAATACTTAACACCTGGAAGGACGGATAGATGCTCAGACGGCCAGATGGACGGACGCCATAGGTTTTCTGACCTTTGGTCAGTAGAGCTAAAATGGCGTATGCTTCCTACCATTGAAGATCTAAGCAAAAAAATCGACAATGCTGTTGAATCAACACAGATTTAACACAGTCACTAATTAAAACTACTAAAACACGACGAATTAAATCCAATGAATCCAAACCACTTAATCCCGATTCTTACCCTGTTCTTTACGTGTACCTTTTTTTATACAAAATTGACACGATTAAAATCATTTGAAGTCACGTGACTAGAGTTGCACTACACTATAGTCTATTTCATTCTTTCAAATAAATTCTGTCATAAAATAGTACATTATGGTGAAGCAGGCCTGTATATGTTTACCTTCCGAGTTTGGGTATATTTAGGTGTATAGGAGTATTTTCAAAACTGAGCTCTGACGTAGACGCTGAGTCCATTACCATAGGTATATCAGGTATATTTTAGCAGCATATGATAGGAGTTTAATCCCACCCCTTCGCTTCTATTATGAAAATACACTGTAGTGAGTAAACCTTGCGATTTAAAACGAGGTATAAATTACCTCTAAAAGTTAAAATGTTACCTTTTAATGAGTTATTTAAACCAGTTTTATCTATATCGAAAACATGGCATGGAAATCTAACGGTTAAAAGTAGATTTCACGGCTCACCGAACAAAATCTTCTTATACTTTATCAGATTAAGACTTATCTCACCAAAATAAGAAAATATTAATTGACCAAGTAAATTAGTGTCTAACCTCAGTGAAAAGTCATCATAGTTTCTTTTGTTTTTTTATTTCTTGAGTACCATTTTTAAGTTTGTTGATTTTAACAACCTGTTTGCTTTTACGTGAGGTCTGCGGGTAGTGGACTTATACCCTTACGATGGATTGCAAGTTGTTACGATGTATTTAGTATTAACGAAAAATGTCTACAGAAAATTTCGTTGTACAAAAGTGCCCTGCGTTCAGAATGACAAAACGGTGCAAACAGTTTGCCAATTATACCCTGCTTTGCACGTAAGTGCACGTGCAAAGCGGGGAATAATTGGAAAACTGTTTGAACCGTTTTGAGATCCTGAACGCAGGGGTAGTGTAGCAGGGGTAGTGTAGCAATAGTTTACAAGTTTTGTTCTTTAATGAATGATTCAGATATGAATCTGACGAAAAGCAGACACGATATTCTGTGAAATTTTAAACTTAATTGTTGAACCATCATAGAATAAAAACGTAAGATCAATTGTTCCTATATTTATACAGCAATCCACCAGGAAATTATATTTGGCGTTTATTAGATAAAATTGTCTGGAATTTTGAATTAGATTTTATTTCGTTTAAGGAAAGCACCTTATATACGTCATGGAGACAATTCAAATGATATTTTTTATCTATAGTGTATCTTTTTTTCTTCACAAAGGATCATTCCAATTTACCCCAATAAAAAAAGCAAGACTAACTCGATTTACTTGAAAAAATATGTGGCTGTGATCATAATCAAGAGTAAATCGTTTGTTGGCGAACTAAAGTCCGTTTCTACAGCGATGGTCGATAAAAATGTAAGCAAGGACAATCGTTCTGTTTCTAGGATATATATATAGGTTGTTGGCAAACTAAAGTCCGTTTCTACAGCGATGGTCGATAAAAATGTAAGCAAGGACAATCGTTCTGTTTCTAGGATATATATATATAATACATACTTAGTGTTTTGTATGAAAAAGAATTTCTAACGAGGTTGGCAGAATTGATCCTTGTCGAGGCTCTGCCGAGACAATTATCAATTCTCACAACCGAGTTAGATATCTTTTTATTTGTTTGTTTGATTGGGTTTAACGCCGCTTTCAACAATCTTGCAGTTATATCGCAGCGGCCGGAGCACCTAACAATGGATTCCTGGTATTTCTTTCACCTGTACTACCATTACACCCTTTCCTAGCCTCCGACTGCTATTTCACATAGGTTAACGATTATCTACCCATTGTTGAGAGACAAACGTCTGAAAGGATATTTGCCGCCACCGGGGATCGAACCCACGACTTCCATATTGGAAGTCTAATGCCTAACCAACTGCGCTATGGTGGCAGCTTAGATATCTTTTTATACAGTACACTAAGTGCGTATTTTACTTATCTTATAACCTCAATTTGTCTTGTTTTCGTCGATATTTCCAGCTGAAATGCAAGTTTCTAAAAATAACCGCATTACATCATTGTTAAAAAAATAACTAGGCCTATGTGATATCATAAAAAATATCATACGGGATATTATCACACAGATATTTGTGTATAAGATTAATTGTTATTATTTGGGCCTGTGCTTGACATCTCATCAATTTCATGTGTGCGTGACGGACATACATTGAGCAGTCTGGCAATCCCACAGATTATTAAAATTAAATTTTGGTTGTGGACTTGATTGAGTTCCATGATTATCTTTATAGCGCCTAGTGAAGACTCAAAGTCTTTGCGTACATTTGAAATTGCTGGAAATGTCACGCACACGCTCATTCATTTACTGATTTGTTTATTCATTTGTATAATTTTCGAAAGGAAGTCAGTGGCTTGTCTGCAGAGCGAATAGAGCTCATTTGTCGAGGTGATTAATTGTTTGATCGATTGAATGGGGTTTAGCGCCGCTTTCAACATTTTTACAATTTTATCGTGGCGGCAGGAGCACCTAACAACGGTTTCCTTGTAGAGAAGACAGTCTGTGTAGATACAACGGCTGACTATTTCACGTTACTCAAAAGAAAAACCCACCTTTGACATATACAAAATGTATTGGCATACATAAATGTCCCCAAACGACACCCTTTTTCCGAAAGTTTGACGCTGTCACATGACCTTAATCTTCATATTAGCAGATGCGACCGACAGAAGAAAAAAGACAAGACGATGTTTACGATGATCAGTAACCAGCATCGAGATGATAAAGATGGTTGTGATCATTGGCCATTTTAGGGTCACAACCATCTTTATCATCTCTATACTGATTACTAGTCATATCTCTAGTTTAATTTTTCATATTTGGTACTTCTTATTGCGTTAAAAATCCCGTTCGAGATGAAAAGTATCAAAATTGTTTTACATTCTTCTGACATATATTAATTTCATTTCATTGTTTTCTGAAATTATCGAACCAATTACGGTTTCATTAGCATTGTCAATATTACTGTAAATAAGTTTTTATTTTCATTCATTTATTTGTGTATGATGTTAACTTAATGAGCTGCCTTCTCTAAATAAAGACATTTTTATTATTTTTATTATTTTTATTATTATTATTATTATTATTATTATTATTATTATTATTATTATTATTATTATTATTATCATTATTATTATAATTATAATTATTATTATTATTATTATTATTATTATCATTATTATTATTATTGATCATCATAAACATCATCTTGTCTTTTTTCTTCTGTTAAGAAGGCCTCATTGTAAATAAGTGTTTCATGATTTGTATCTAATGCATGTATAATGATGTCAACTTAATGGGTTACCTTCTATAAAAAAAGAATGTATTATTAATATCATTTCGCTATCTGTCTGCGTGCAAAATACATTCATGAGAATTGTATCTAGATGAAAAAAAAAATCCAAAAGTATTCATTTTTCATATTTGTAGAACGATATTTATATATTCAATCCTCCATTCCTATTTATACATGTCCCGGTGTAACAGTGTAACGTGTCCCCCTGGGTAACGTGTCCCCCGGGACAGGTTACCCCGGGGTAACCTGTCCCCCCCTGGGGTAACGTGTCCCCCCCCCCCCCCCATGGAAAACATTATTTCTTATCAAAATTTTAATTTTTCATTCATGCTATTTTGTATATCTCTAAATCAATTTAAAAAAGACATAAAAAGTATATCCGTAATTTTTGAGTGGTTTTCAATTCCTCAAACCAAAATATAATTTGCTTACTATGATTTTCTTATCAAATCAATTTTCCTTTTTTTTATTTTTTATTATTATAGTAATCAATCTTGGTATTTTATGCAAATATTTGAAAGTTTAATGATAAAAAATATAAAAAAAAATAAAACTTTAGTGTGTTTATGTGTGTGTGGGGGGGGGGACATGTTACCCTGGGGTAACCTGTCCCCGGGGACACGTTACCCCGGGGTAACCTGTCCCTGTATTCAAAATGCTTTTATTCATTTGATTTCACCTTCCAGTCATTCATTTTTCTTAAGAAATTATCATATGATATTCATTGAAAAATATTTCATTCATTTTTTTTAAAAAATTGATGCTTTTTTAAAAGAAAAATCTTAGCACTTGCACGTTTTAATTTTTTGCAATATTACTTTTGCAATATCTAAATTTTTTTCCAAGTCCATATTTAGATTGAAAAATAGCATTTATTAACATATCATGTTAATATTGCAGTTTTCATCAGAAAGCAACATGACAAATTTATTCAATACTTCTTCTTTTGAAAGGGGGACAGGTTACCCAAGCCAGGGTAACATGTCCCCAGGGGACAGGTTACCCCAGGGTAACCTGTCCCCCTATTCCAAATACTTTTTCATTTAAGATATCACCTTCCAGTCATTCTTTTTATATTAAGAAAGATAGTCTTAGAAAATTTTCTCAATGGCTATGTATGTTTATATTTCTTTGTTTGTACCTTTTTAAAGAAAAATCTTAGCACTTGAATATTTTTTTATTATTGCACCATTTCAATTTTTTCAGAGTCCGTTATTAAATTGAATAATAGCTTTTAAAAACACAATTATCATGTCTGTATTGCAGTTTTGATAAGAAAACAACATGTCAATTGACAAATTGTTTAAATCTTGTATTTTGGAAAGGGGGACAGGTTACCCAAGCCTTAGTAACTTGTCCCCGGGGGACATGTTACCCCGGGGTAACCTGTCCCCCTATTTTAAATGCTATTTTTCGTTAAAGATATGATGCTTTATGAATATATGTAATGTTAATTTTGCAATTTTGATAAGAAAACAACATGACAAATAAATCAAAACTTCTTCTTTTGAAAGGGGACAGGTTACCCTTGGACATTTTTGGGGGTGGGACAGGTTACCCAGGCCTGGGTAACGTGTCCCCGGGGACAGGTTACCCCAGCTTGGGTAACCTGTCCCACCCACAAAAAAAATACACATACACTCTCAATGA
This sequence comes from Fragum whitleyi, assembly GCA_948146395.1. Classification (NCBI taxonomy): domain Eukaryota; kingdom Metazoa; phylum Mollusca; class Bivalvia; order Cardiida; family Cardiidae; genus Fragum; species Fragum whitleyi. The sequence continues at coordinate 31,892,462 of OX411555.1, forward strand.
ATTTTCTAATAAGTGAATAATTTTTGTAGTAAGAACAGTTGTGATATAATTAAGACTATAAAATAACTTTCAAAGAAAAAAGAAATTGTTTCAAAGAAATTGTTTTTGTAAACTTTTGTGAAAATTCCTGGTTAACATGTTAGCAATGTTTTCCAAGTCTGGGGTAACATTTTTTTAGAGACAAGTGACCACAGATAGGAAAATCTTACATGTACCCAAAACAATTTAGAATAAATAAGAAAAAGAAAATATTTTGGTAAATTTGTGCACAGATCATTGTTGACAACCTTTTTAGAGGTGGGACAGGTTACCCAGGCCTGGGTAACCTGTCCCCCCCCCCCCCAGACATACACATACACTCACAATAAATTTTCTAATAAGTGAATAACTAACTTGTATAACAGTTTTGATATAAATGAGACTATCATGCAGTTTTCAAATAAAGAAAAATGTATTTGCAAGTGTTTTTTTAATTAATCCTCATTGACAACCATTTTTTTGTGTTTTCACTGGGTTAACAGGCCTGGGTAACATGTTTCAGAGACAAGTGACCACAGTCTTGGAAACCTTACCCCCAAACAACTTGAAATATTATTAAACAATTGAAAACATATGGGTTTATTTTTGCATATATCATTGCTGACAGCATTTTTGGGGGTGGGACAGGTTACCCAGGCCTGGGTAACGTGTCCCCCCCCCCCATTCACACAAAGAAAAAAATCATGCTTTCAATAATTTTTCTACAGACAAGATCATTCATAGATATGTCCATAGTCATGATGACATTTAACAATTATTTTTCTAAAAAAAAAAAAGTTTAATTGTAAAAACACTTATCATGGAAAATATAAAAATCCTTCAGAACTGAAACAGTTCGCAAAACAGATCAAAATTACATACAGAGCAAAGAAAGAGATTTGTAACACATAGAATAAGAATATCTTGGTAAAAGAAATGTGACTAAATATTGGTTTACAATATCTGTAGGGGGGGGACAGGTTACCCCAGGGGGGGACAGGTTACCCCGGCTGATTTCTAGGGTAACGTGTCCCCGGGGACACGTTACCCCGGGGTAACCTGTCCCCGGGGACACGTTACCCAGGGGACAGGTTACCCTGGGACACCGGTTCTAATATGGACAAATTCCAGGTCTTCTCCCTCAATTGACATTTATTTGCTTTTAAGGAGCTATGTAATTTTGTAATGCCAAGATCATCAACGTATTAAATAAGAATTTATGTCGTTATTAATGTACGTAATAGTACAAATAACCCAATTCAACATGTACGATAAAGTTTACAAATTATTCCTAAGTGCATGATTTGTCCAGGAAATTGGCTTGGCTCTAATTCTACGCTATACGTTTAGAGACTGGGATCTTTCGAAGACTTTAATGACAATATGGATATGAGAATGTCAAAGAATGATTGAAATTCATCCGTTACAATTCAGCCAAGAAGGGACCATGTTAGTAAAACGAAAAGGGTCGGTTCTAGTCGGAATGCGCAACAAAAATCGTTCATTCCGCAATTCTTTTTCAGTAATTATATCCAACACAATTCGTTTGTAACAATATACGCGTATATAATCTTTGGCAGAATTCAAGTGTTTTATATTAATTGACCGTGCACAATTAGTGAATCGATGACTCCGCCCCCTTGACCTGCGTCACGGCATACCCACTCAAATTTAACATTGTCTGCAAATACATAATCACTGACATGAAACAAAACAACGCTGATGGGCTACATAATCGTCGTAACTACAGCTTATTCAAGCTGTAATTACGACTTTTTAGTCGCTCATTAACGAGATTTGAAATAAAATGGATTTACTCATCGAAAGAAAAGTACAACGAATACAATTCACATGTGTTATGTATACATTTTAGGGTGCTCCACACAAACACCGAAGGAAATTACAGACATAGAACAGAATGGTTGAAAGAGGTGGAGGTCAACAGCGATCTCATTATAAACGAGTGTTTCTATTGGACAATCGATATTTTGTTTGACAGCAGCGAGCTGTAAATAAAAACATTCAATTTGATTTACTGCAGGTTCATGCCATCATTGTGTATCTGTTTCCCGCTTAATATGTACATTGAAAATCGTGAAGAAACTTTTTTTTATACCAGCGATTCTGTATGATTTTAGGGTTTCAAGCCTTCGCACAAATGTTTCCTTGAAAAAGCCCCCGATGGGTTAATAATTGTTTGTATATAGGGTGTAATATTCCCCAATGGAGTCAGTAAGACTGTAGATAAGTTCATGGCAATAAAAACTCTCAAAAATACGAAAGATTTCATGATCTCTACAAAAGGCGATCGATCCATTAGTTTTTACAGAACCGTTAACTTTCGGCAAGACGGCGTCGCATGTCTTTGACTGTCTTTGTTATCTAACCCATTAATGGGTGACAAAATTACAAACTCAGACATTTGTGACCTCTTGCGCGAAAAGGGATCATCTGGGTGGTGCGAATAGTATCAACCTTTATTTTGCTATTAAAACTTTTCCTAAATTGAAAAATGATTATATTTGTATATTAATAGAGCTTTTCCGACCAGTTTGAACAAAGGTTTTGCTTTATCTTAAAAGATTTTCACAGCGAAATTCCAATTTTCCATGCAATTCGTACTTTATTTCTTATAACTATACAAATATCTGTGTGATAACATCCCATAGGATATTTCTTATGATATCACCACATACATATTTTTAGAACAACAACATAATGCGGTTAATTTTATAAACTTGCAATTCTGTAAGAAACATTGACGATTAAAAGGCAATTAGAGGTTTTAAGATAAATATAATACGTACTTAGTGTATTGTATGAAACACTATCTAACTCGGTTGTGGGAATTGATATTTGTCTCGGCAGAGCCTCGGCAGAGCCTCGACAATTACCAATTCTCCCAACCTAGTTAGATACAAAACACTAAGTACGTATCAATATCTATATCATCAAATCTTGATATAGTTTTGTTGAAAAATACACCGTTCGCCAACCCATCATTTAGCGGTCTAGTTTTAGAAAGCGCCATAGTCAATGAGAAACAATAACATCTGTTTTGCATCATCGAAGTTTCTCGTTCAAATGCAAGAACCAATCCATTTTTCTAGCACTACATAACTAAAATGAGCAGCTTGTAGTTTTAGTCTTCCGTCTATTTCCAAATTTCTACCTTGAAACGCATCATCTTTATTGATATGCGACCTATTTTGCCAGCCGAGTGACATTTTCAAAAGCCGTTGTTATATGGAAATAGGAAAGATTTGTGGATGGTAAAACCTTATTTAACCCATATTATTCTAAAGTTAGATTTGTTTCAAATAGTCAGGCATTTGTACAAGTCTTTCTTGAATTTTTCTCAATAATTCAGTAGGCAGTCTAGGCTACTTTGTTTACAACAGTAAAACGTCAGAACAGCACGTGAGGAGTTAACTCTGTGTCCCCTCGTTCTAGAATAATGTACTTTTTGTCGACATCAAATCATTAACGACGTAACGTTATATTATCACAGTAGCCTACGCTTTGGTGCAAATTATAATATCGAGTAGCGGTTACAGGAATAGAAAAGAATTTTTCAAAGACATCGGTTAAAGCACAGGTCATTGCCGGTGAGGATATTAGATATTAAACCAAAGACCTAGTTGGTAATAAGTGAATTTCGATGATACTAGTACCCCCATTTTTATCAAATTTAACTCTCGGGTACCATAAGAAATATAATTATCCCTCATGAACTTTATTGTCTGCTGAGGCAACACTTCTTTTTTATTTTGATATTCCAGATAAAAATCTTTAAGCTTCACTCGATTTCAATTTTTTTCATGTGGAAATGTCCGTGTTTTCACGTATGAAAATTGAGCCAGACAATCATTTTTCATAGAATCCAATAAAAGTTCTCTCATCTTTTGTGTGAGAAGACTGTAAAGAAAAGTATCACCTATCGCATTTTTCTTTGCATTTATGCTTTAAAAGTACATAATAATGTAATTATCAAATATTTACGTGTTGTCTATTATAACATTATACGCTTTTGTCTTTATATGATTCCAAGTATTCATTTCATAAAATCATTTTTAGTTTAACTTCCCGTGACAACCTTCTACAATTTTGACATTAAGCTGAATATTCCAGACTATGCATGCTATGGCAGGAGGAATAGACAAACAAGCTTTCTTTTGTTGCATAGGGGAAGGGGCAATTTTGGGGAAAATATTCCCAGAGGCAGGGCGTCAACTCAAAAATTTGAAAAAAATATAGAATTATAGGACATTTCAAAGTAGACATAGGACAAATATAGGACAATACTTAAAGCTTGTTTGTCTATTCCTCCTGCCATAGCATGCATCCCAATAGCCATCCCTTACCATTATTTTATCATTATTCCTTACTACCGAGTATAAGTTTTAGGATGAAACAATTGAGCATTTTAAAACAACAGAACACAACCTTTAGACCTTCATTTGCCTGTTAATAGTAGTATACTAAAATCTTTCTTTAAAGCATATCACTACTCAGATACAAGAGGACTTTGAAAGAAAGAATTTAAAAGGTTTTACTTAAATCTAGGTCTATCTGTTACTTTGACTATCAATGTTTTTGTTATGAAATTAAATCCTTTAACAAATTTGATAGAGGTTCACCCAGGAAATATCCCTGCCAAGTTTCAGATTGATTGGTTCAGTGGTTAAGGAGGAGATGAATTGTTTCTAAGATTTTCATTACTTTTTGCAATTCTATCTACCTTGGCAACTGGAGTATAAGATCGAATTAAAGTCTTTTAGCAACTTTGGCAAAGCTGGACAACACAGGAAATATCCCTCCCAAGTTTTAGCCAGATTGGCCGAGCGGTTTAGGAGGATAATAATTTTTGTAAGATTTTTACAAATTTTCAGCCTTTTGCTTCCATGGCAACCAGAGTTTTTGATATATTTTGTGTCTTGTAATAACATTGGTAGTTTCAGCTTGATTGGCCTGGTCTTCTAAAAATACTAAAAAGCACAAACTCAAACCAAACGACCGATATGGTCCTAGTTTGCTAATCAGAGTCTCCCTGACCCCTGGGACACCACTTGAATAAGATTGAGAGAAGACTATTTGTACCAAATATAACTGTCAGAGACTTTTTCATTGTAGATGATAATTGAATAATTTCAAGCTTTATTTTTATGAAGAAAGGGATACACATAGGCTGAGCAAAAATATATGATCATAGTAGCACTATATGAACTAGCTGTTTAAGCCAACTTGATGAAGCTACATATAAAATTGACCACAGGGCTTTTATATGAACATACTTGGTAGTGGTCTAATAGATAACGATTAATATCAAATATGAAAGCTGTCTGCGGTCTGGTTTCAGAGAACCATTTAAAGATTTCCATCTTTATTTCTATAGAAAATGGGATGCATTTGGGCAGAGCCTAAATTTGACCACAAGAGTATGATATGAATATACATGTATCGGGTAGAGATCCACTAGATGTTGCTAGATAAAAAATACCAAAGCTGTCTGGCTTCTAGTTTCACAGAAGATTTTGAAAATTTCCTCCTTATTTCTAAGTTATATTGGTTATGCCAATGCAAAGCCAAATTTTACCCCAAAGACATGATTTAAACAAACTTGGTAGAGGTCCACTAGATGATGCCTCTTACCAGATATGCAGAAGATTTTTGAAGATTTTCTCCTTTATTTCTATGTAATATGGATTGTTCCCAGGTAGAGCCAAAATAATAGGAAAGACATAATTTAAACTAACTTAGTAGAGATCCACTAACTGATGCTACATACCAGATATGAAAGCTGTCTGCCATCTGGTTTTAGAGAAGATTTTCATAGCAGTTTATAGATGCCATGGCAACCAGACTTTAGAGGATAACACTTTTTTGAATAAATTTGGTAGAGCATGGCTCAAGGAGCATTAAGATTCAAGTTTCATATCAAGTTTCATCAAGATTGGCCTATCGATTTAAGAGTAGAAGATAAAGAAATAGGGGACAACGCCTGCAGGACATTGGACATTGGACGATCACAGTAGTTCTCATTGAGCAGTTCTTGCTCTGGTGAGCTAAAAAGTGGCAACTAAAATTTGAAATCTAGGGTATCTCATGTTCATCAAGCAATTGCTAATACAAACTGGTAAAAGAACTACAATTATCTCCGTATAGTAATAGAACTACAATTATCTCAGTATAGTACAATATTTTACAGATACTTCAATACAGTTTCACTTAAATATAGAGTTGTAGTTAGTGTTTTAATGACCATCTCTTTTTTCACTTTATTATTTCCTGGAAATATAGCAAAAGTGTTCACTATAAAGGACACCTTTGAAATATAGGACAATATAGGACAGCCATCAAAATATAGTACAAATTTAGGATATAGGACAGAAGTTGACGCCCTGCAGAGGGGGAGGGGCCTTTATTTGACCCTATTTTCTTCCTCTCTGTGACGTTAAATGTATCACCAAACCCATTAAACATGCTCATGGCCTGGTTACTAGAAACTTTGGTGAACATGTCATCAAAATCTACGCAAAGTAATAGGTTGAGCAGCGTTCACAAGAATATAATTAAGGCCCCTTTTTCCATGACACACCAGAATTTCAACAAATCCCGATTACACAAATAAGGTTAGATGATTAGAATTATTTTGAGAATGTTTCATTCAAATCTGTCAAGAATTGAGGCCAATGTTGCGTTCACAAGACTTGGACGAACGGACAAACAGGCATCGGGAGATGATATAGCGGGAAAACATTGACATGACTGACCGTAACCTCTATTAGCATACATTACATGCTAGACTGGTTGTCACATGGTATCTCCGTTGGGTCTCGTTTAACTTCGTGAAACAAGTTTCATAATAAATACCTATGAAATGACATTGTGATTCGTAGACACATGTCATTGCACGTGGAGAGAGTTAGATTCAGAACACGAAAGACACTGGTTCGAGTCACTATGACACCATATTTTTTTTCCTCTTGGTTTCAATCCATTTTTTATTTATTTATTTTTTATTTTTATTTTTTTGAATTATGTTGAAGATCACTTGATTCTCAAAGATATTTGTTGTATTTTATAAACTATTTATATTGCCCGTTAGTTTCTTTTTATTTTATTTCTTGGAATGGGGTTTAAAGCCTCCTTTAATATTTTTTTCGGTCATATTGCGGGGCTGGAACGCTTAACAAAGGGTTGCGTGGTATTTCTCTTACGAATACTACCACGACAACTCTTCTGAGACTTCAGTTGCTAATCCCATATAGGTCTTCAATTATCAACCAAATTTGATAGCGACTTGTGTTTTTTTTTTAGCTCACCTGAGCACGAAGTGCTCAAGGGAGCTATTGTGATCGATCGTTGTCCGGCGTCCGTCTGTCCGTCACGGCGTCAACTTTTTCTTTAAACGACATCTCCTCCATGCCATATCACGGAAAAGGGGCCTTAATGACAATTTTGTCAAGAATTTCTTTAAACGACATCTCCTAAACTTATGGGTCAAAAACAACCAAACTTGGCAGAAATGTTTCTTGGGTGGTCCCTTATGAAAATTGCTCAAACGGAAAGGGTCCGTGTCATATCAAGGGAAAAGGGGCCTTAATGACAAATTTCTTGTTTACACTCTAGAAGCCACAAATACGGTCCAATCTGCATGAAACTTGGTCAGAATGTTTGTTAGGTCATGAGGATGAAGTCTATTGAAAATGGGAAGGATTGGTGCCATATCATGGGAAAAGGGGTCTTAATGACAATTTTTTGTTTACTCTCTAGAAGCCACAAATATGGTCCAATCATAATGAAACTTTGTCAGAATGTTTGTTAGGTCATGAGGATGAACTCATTTGAAAATGGGAAGTATCCGTGCCATATCACTGGAAAAGGTGCCTTAATGACAATTTTCTCCAAACACCACAAATATAATCCAATCTTCATGAAACTTGATCAAAATGTTTGCCAGGTCTCAAGAATGAACTCTGTTGAAAATGGGAAGGTTCATGCCATATCATAGGAAATGGAGTCTTAATGATAATTTATTTGAAATATCAGGTGAGCGATTTAGGGCCCTCAGGGTCCTCTTTTTTTATATTTGAGTTCACGAGATAGATTGCGATAAATGAAACGCAATGTGAAAAACAATTATTGTTATTGTTATTCAAACACGAGATAATTATTCAAATGGGACAAACAGAAAAAAGAAAAAAGAAATATTTAAAAACAGTGGTAAGACATCAGATTAGAACTCATGGTCCCAGCAGTCGTAGTCATCAGGCTAGACCCCTCGACCACACAGTCAAACAGTGTGTACTGCTACTATTACATTATACAAATATTTTTAAACCCCACACACTGCACGGATTTACGATGTTTTTCGAAAGCTTGCGGATACCCTCGATGATAAATGTATTCAACGGTTAATTTATTCATTGCATAAAGGTCAAGTCATGTCAATAATTTCACACTATACCAACATACGTCCACACCTTGGACAGCGTATAAAAATCGTTAGATAACCTTTAAGTATTTTCTCTGGCGTTTTCTTCTTTTTGTTGGCCACTGTCGAATAAAAACATGTCAAGTAAAAACATACAGAACCCCTAAAACTTTGTACAATTACTATGGTACTCCCGGTAGGTTTTCCTGGTTGGGGTATCATATGCATAATTTTGCAAAAAAAAAAAAAAAAAAGACACAGATCCGCTACACATCTTTTCAGAACCTTTTATTTTCACTGGATGAAAAAAATCCGAGAACTCTACTCCTTTTATCTGAACCAGATGTTATAACTTTTTTACTTGCTCAAATGAGAATTTCCTCAAATTAATAGGTTGTTATTTATAACAACTTATTAAAATTATCTTATATGGTCACAGGAATTTATATTACTATTACAAGAAAATTACGGCTTTAATCTTAACCTGATGTTTGAGAAAATTTTGACTCGAGAATGAAAAGAGTTTTATAACCTCTCCCCCTTGAGTTTTCACTCATCTTGCCAACCCCTTGTTTTACAGCCTGTCACGCATATAGGACGCAATAACGTTTGCGAATGTTCAGTTATTATACCACACTTCACACATGAGTACCCATGCAAATTGGATACTATTTTTCAATCGTTTTGTGTAGATTTTCACCTGAATGCAGGGCTTATTTGTGTCATGTTGGAATGTATTTGCGAGAAACTGTGTATGGTTTAACCCTTTGCTGTTTAATCCCTGCTTTTTACGTGCGTGTGATTTTATGATTGAGAAAACATTGTGAAAAAAGAAGAAATTGCTTCTGACAAGCAATTTCTTCTTTTCCCACACCATTTTCTACCCTACTGAATGGTTATTTTTCAATTTAAATCCACTTTAAATTTTTCATCTGCAAAACCTTTGAATTTGGACAGGTCCAAAATTTTGTAAAACAGGAAAGGGTTAAGTTACTTTGATAAAATGTCTACGGTATGTCTAATGTCATGGTTGATTTTCTTCATCGTTGTTCTTAATATTAATCAGGTAATTAACCGGATAACATCAAATAACATTAAGAAGGTAAATTTTCAAGCATTTTATTATTATGTGTGAATGTATGAAAATATTTTCCTTCGTAAAATCTACCATGAAACAAATAATCAATGTGTACATAGACTAACATATATAACATAATACAAGACTTACATTATCCATTAACAAAAACAATAAAATTGTGTTTTTAGTTGAAATTAAATTTTTTATACTTAGTTAAGGTCTCAAAGTATCTAGAAACATCAAAGCAATCTTCTAATTACACTATTTGGCTATCTATGCTGTTCTATGTTTGTTTCTCACCCACACGTCAAATTGTTGAAAATTTCACGCACAGGCTCATATAAATTCATACACAAATCAAGTAGTCACTCCATGAACTGAAGTCTAATTAAGGAACCGTTAAAGTTCCGCAAAATTTCAGAACTCATGTTTTTTCACAATTTCTACAAAGGTTTCCTAATGAAATCAATATAAAATGTTGGTTAACACTGTTAAAGTTCATTACTTCAGAAATGTTGTCAAACTATTACAGACCCACTATCTTAACGTCTTACAACAAATAAATTTCAAACCTGATAATATAATGGAACAAAACCCCTGAACCTGCAATAAAATCTGATTAAAAATAAAGCACACTTCTTGATAAAATGAGTCAGAATTTGACAGTATTTAAAAAGTTGTATTGCAGCTAAAAGCAAACAAAAACAAAATAATAAACCTCATCTGGCTTTTTAGGATATAAATATGTACCCCCCCCCCCCCCCCAAAAAAAAAAAAAAAAAAAAACAAACTCAAGACTTAAAATACAATGACGCATTGAACATAGATACCAAAGATACACTAGCTTAAAACAAAATAATAAACTAAATTTGAGATGAAAATGAAATAATATTAAGCAAAATGTGGAGTACATAAATAAAATTAGAACTGGAACAAGACGAATTTGTTACGCAATCAGTTTCTAGCAACAGTTAATGTTCAATATTTGACCTTGTTAGATGAAAAGTGATCTACGCTCAAATATTTGTGAGCATTGTAGATTGAATTGTCTTTAATTCAAATGACCATGTTCATAGATAAGTATAAGATGAGCCCTGCGTTCTGGATGACTAAACAGTGCAAACTGTTTGCCATTTGTACCCTGCTTTGCACACACACTTGTGTGCAAAGCGGGGTACAATCTGCAAACACTTTGCACTATTTTGTCATCCTGTACGCAGGGCTGAGGACAAGTTGATTGACAGCCACCAGCAAAATGTAATGCCTTGTTTACATGTGACCTCTCACTAGAAAAGAGACAATCTCTGCGGTTGATTGCACAGACTATCAAGGCTCATTTTTTTCTTTATGTATATACATGTCTTTCTTAATCTATTTTCAAAATGTGACTTCTGTCGAATTCAAACTCTTTACCTCTGCTTGATCCTGAATTAAATAATAATATCACTTATGCTGCAAAAAAAGTTGAGAAAAATCTGAGAATGGAAATATCATTTGACCTACAAATGCTTGATCATTATATGTTATACCTAAATAAGTTGGTCCAATGTTCAACCAAGGTTTCTTGTAAAATAACTTTGCTTTTAAAGAGAAACATGTTATAATATTCAATTTTATTACATGTATTTTACAATATTTCAATTTTAAAATTTTTACAACAATTGCCAAGGTAAAAGCTTTAATATGTTTTTATACATAAAATGGAGTTTTGTCAAATACATGCTAATTTTCTAATTTAAAGTCTAGGAATTCATAAAGAAATCACATCATTTAGGACAAAAAATAATTTCATCTTAATAAAATATATAACTAAAATTGTACAATAATTGCACACGCTTTATATTGATCAAATGCACATTTAGATGGCTACAGAGATATTTGCTAACCATCTATTTAAAAGATAAAATATAAGAATACCTGAAAATATTTCAAATGGCACAAGACTGTTTGCTAAAAAAAAGTATTACATGTGCACTAAAATAAATGTGCATTGCAATCTGAAATAAAAAATGGAGTACTGGTACTGTATTTGAAAATTTTGTATGATAAAATAAATGAAAAACTTGAAGCAACAACTAAGATTTCCTAAAGGCAAGCAGCTATATTGACATTTTGTTGGGTTTAATTAATCATAAAAGAAATTGTAAGTCATTTTGCATGATTCTATTGTGATTGTTGGAAATAAAGAGGTGTACAGAAGGGTTAGATTAACCAAGTGTATAGAAGTGATAAGTCAATTAGTACTTTGATCAACAGCGTTAATCTGTCAATTACAATGGATTGCAGTGTTTAAATTTTGGTTCTAATTGAAAGACATGGCAGACAACATTTAGCAGTGGGTGCAGCTTGAAAAGAAACCATCCTACATCATAGAAATTTTTTAGGGAAAAGGAGAAATTGCTTGTGACAATAGAAATGTTATACTCAAAGACTGTCAAATCAATTAGCAAGAGGGCCATAGTAGCCTTTAATCGCTCACCTGAGATAACTGTCTAAAGATCTAACCTCAACCTGAAGTTACAGCCAACTTGACCAGAATTCAAACCAGACTGAGATTTCATGAAGACATTCAATCTAAGCAATTTTAAAGATGATTGAGCAAAAATATGGCTTCTAGAGTGTCTACATGATTTTCCGAAAATTTGACCTTGTGACCTCATTTATTATCCCACTTGACCCAATTTCGAACTTGACTTAGATTTCATCAAGGCATTGATTCTGACCAATTTTCAGAATGATTGAGCAAAGAATAAGGCTTCTAGAGAGTCAACAAGGTTTTTCTAAAATTTGACCCCATGACCTCATTTTTGACCCCACCTGACCCAATTTCAAAGTCATCCTAGATTTCATCAAAACATTGAATCTGTCCAATTTTCAGGTTGATTGAGCAAAAAAATATGGCTTCTAAAGAGTCTACAAGGTTTTTCTAAAATTTGACCCTGTGATCTCTTTTTTGCCCCCGCCTGACCCAATTTTGAACATGACTGAAATTTCATCAAGACAATGAATTTGACCAATTTTCAGGACGATTGAGCAAAAATGTGGCTTATAGAGTGTCTACAAGGTTTTTCTAAGATTTAACCCTGTGACCTCATTTTTTACCCCACCTGACCCAATTTCAAAGTCAACCTAGATTTCATCAAAACATTGAATCTGCCCAATTTTCAGGTTAATTGAGCAAAAATTATGGCTTCTAAAGAGTCTACAAGGTTTTTCTAAAATTTGACTCTGTGATCTCTTTTTTGCCCCCACCTGACCCTATTTTGAACTTGACTGAAATTTCATCAAGACATTGAATTTGACCAATTTTCAGGACGATTGAGCAAAAATGTGGCTTATAGAGTGTCTACAAGGTTTTCCTAGATTTAACCCTGTGACCTCATTTTTTACCCACTTGACCTAATTTCGAACTTGACCTAGTTGTTTGAGGAAAAAACTTGGCCGCTATAGTGTCTACAAGGAAACTTTTCACAACGGACGACAGACATCAAGTGACCACAAAAGCTCACCTTGAGCACTTCATGCTCAGGTGAGCTAAAAATAGCAACAGCATCTGCTGAGTTATCTTGAAATCATACAAAAAGGGACTATCTAGCTATCCAAAAAAGTTTCAAACATAGACAAGCTGTACAAGCTGTGCAAACTGTGCAGGCTCATAAGGGCAAAAATTGTTTGCATATGCTGCTGTTTTTATCTTTTTTTTAACAAATATTATCTTTATGGAGTTCCGAAATTGTCCTTTTTTATAAACAGGTCACAATTGCATTATATAGGTTTAACTCACAAATTATTTTAAAAATCATAAATGACAGATCAGACATACTCAATACAAGTTCAGATAATTCTACGAGTATGAAACTATTTTTACTTACACTTTGATTGAGGTCTTAGACATGACTAGTATGAAACATACTGTACTAACAGTAATTTGCTACCTACATGTACAAAAAAAATGATAACAAATGATTATAAATCATCATCTTAAATTAACTTTCATACAAGATGTTATTAAAAGTAATTGTTATTTTAAGTATGCAGGTGAATTTTTTCCCAGACTGTCAGTCAGATGAATGATTGGAAAGACAAACGCTGGTAAAATAAAAATTTGCCATTCCAATATACAGGGGCATCGAAATACCCATTTGTGTAAAAAGAAATTATCAATTATCTCCACAACATCAGAATAAAATATATGATCACTCAAAAGACAAACAGTGAAGGTTATCTCACCAGCATTCAGAATGAATAAATGCACTTATGTGAAAAGCTAATTCAAAGACAGAATTAATACCTGGACTTTTTTTGTTAAACAGTAAGACACGTATTAGGTGACCACATGTGGGGCCACCAAAAAGCAGTTATTAAAGAAAATGGTCGCTAAGTACAAATTTTGTTTTACAAATAAGAAACATTATTTTGATAGAATATGTATGTTATTTGGAATTTTTCGATCACCCTATGTTGTTAAAACTCAAGAGAATCGTCTCGTTAGACCAATAGTATCTAGTTTTTAAGATACTTTTGAATTCAATAAGGAAATTTTGAAAGCGGACTCTTAATAAAAATGGTCGCTTTATAGACCTGGTAACTTGAGCAAGATTGACTGTACCCACCATACAAATTTTTAGTTGTATGTTGTTTTACTGCAAAGAACCCCATTTTTAAAATAAGTGTTACTCTAAAAAGAGAGTAGTGAAATACCGATATGACAAACTTACTACACTCAAAATATAGTGAATAAAGAGGAAAAATTATTCATAGTGTCAGTGAGTACATGTAATTTGTCTTTTTGTCTAGCAAATTTCATAATATCTTTTACTCAATGATTCAATGACTATAATATTTAATTTTTGGTTTACAATTATCACATTATTCAATTCATCATTGATTTTAAAATAAGAATACATTACATGTAAATTTTTACCCATTTTTTGATTACAAAATTTTGTAAGATCACGATTGAACGAATTGAAAATCCAACTGTAAATCTATTGGTTAGGGAAAGTCTATTGCAAGTGGCTATAGATGTAAAGGCACTTACAATAGTTTTGTCCTGACCCATCAAAATACACTTTATACTAATGCTGATTAAAACTATAGAATAAAGCTCTGTAAGACGAAAGAAATTTACTGTTGTCTTCAACAAGTATGTTACTTTTAACATAAAGGCCATGTATGTAAAAATTTGGAATGTATGATAATTAAATCTAGTTACATGATCTCTGGTGTTAAAAATCTTTAAATGTTGAAACATAATATAATCTTTTTACAGCATGACACTTGATAGGACATCCTTAACTATTCACATTGTGTACAAACTAAATACATGTAAGCTTTGTATTGTATGCATGGTTTTAAAATAATAGCTTATTAACAAGAAAAACTTAACCATTATTCAACAAATTTTCTCCTAGATTTAAGGACAGGTACAAATTCAAACAAGTTTCAGACAACATTTTTATACATCTGCCTTAATCACATATCGATGGCTCAGCCCAAAACAGTTGTAACTGCCTATTAACATATAGGCAGTTACAACTGTTTTGTGCTGAACCACCAATATGTTGATTATAAGGGGGCACAATGCAGAACTTTTAATAAAAGGATTTCTTTATTTTTTCACTTTGTTATCTGAGCCATTTTGCTCCGAGTTGTGAAAAAGCTTGATTGTGTGGAAATTAGTAATCATATGCAGATGCATATTAATAAGGCTCTAATGTCACTATAAAGATAACTATCTTGATCTAAGACGCTTTACACATGTGTAATGCTTGTAATGCATCAGTACAAATGAGAGATTTCAAAATAAATTGATTGATTGAACAGGCTGTGTTTTTATTTGATTAAAAAACATGTAATAAATGTGACCCATCAGGTCAAAAGGTACCATCCTGGTATTGTGTAAAGTGTCAACTCTAGTCAGACTGAATGGACTGCAGGCTAGCTGGGTTCGAAACATTTTGCCCCTGACAGATTTTCTCAATCAAAAATGTTCATTCTACCTTCCTGTACGAGAAACTAGAAATGGAACCTCTCCAGAGATCCCAGATGGTTTTTTGCCTGATAGGTCTCTAATTCATTTTGATGGCTCAGTGCAAAACAGTTTTAACTGTCTACATATTTATAGGCAGTTACAACTGTTTCATGCTGAGCCAAAGATTTATGACCTGTCACTTGATTCAGAAAAAGTTTTGACACTAGTTAGTCCAGGGCAGTCGGACTAGGTTCTACACCGAGCCCAATCCCCGGATGGTCCCTTTTTGCCTGATGGTTCACAATTAAATTTCTTTCATTGCACAAAATGTGGTAATGCCACGAAAATCGAAATAGAGTAGATCTCTAGTAGCACAAGAACGACAATTGACTGATTGATGTTATACATTCAAAAATACATACATATAATGATAAGGATTTTATGTTAAAGCCTTATATATAAATAAGTTTGTCTTAACAAATATCTACAAAATAAAGTGCACTTATGTTATTGCTACATATAGAAAGAACCATTCTCACGATTTTACGTAAAATCCAAGCTTGATAGAACTGATTCATAGGTACAGTTAAGAGGGGGTATTGCCTAGTTTAAAATCCATACTTCCCATTGAAACTCTATACATGTATTTATTTTGTGGGTAATCATTTGAATCCCATTGTCGAGAAAATTTCAATGAGCACCCACAATATGGGATTTCTGCAAGTATTGTTGAATTATTTAGTTTGAAATGCAAAATACCCCCATTATCTGTATCTCTGCATAACAACTGCCTTAACTATTACAAGAAATTATGTACATCTTGTTATCACAATAAAGTTTTCCCATCAAACTGACACTTCTCTGCTTGATGTACCCATTCATCAGAGTTACTGATAAGAGGGGGTAAAGCCAGTCTAAAATCTTTACTTCTCAATGAAACCTTATGTCGTGGATACTCATTTGAATTGTCTTGTTGAGGAAATTCCAATGAGTACCCACAATATGGGATTTGAGCAAGTATTGTTGAAAAATTTAATTTGAAATAAAAATCAAAGTGCTGTCAGCACTGTAAATCGGACATCATTGAGAGGCTGGGATAGTGCAACAGTTCGCCAATCAAAAGGGCTCAAATTTGGACAATAAAAGTTGGTAAAATCTTTTCCCAATTTGTGAGTTTTTTGTCTTAACACTCCATCTTTTCGAGGACATCGCCAGCTCATCAAACCTCGTGGTTCCGATTTTGAAAGTTTGCTGATTCGATAGCCCTCTGCTAGTCTAAATTATTTCTTAGCAGATTTTTTACGTTGTTATAATGAGCACGCGCCAAGCTAAAAGCTTGTCTGTTAATATTATTCCTCTCTCTATAGAGTTTAAAAGCCTGTTTAGCAACAAACATTTTTCATTAAACTATTTACAATTTTGATTACCAACATGTTTGTATTTCAAGCATTGGGTTTTACAAATACTATAAATGCATTTTCCCTCAAAAAACACGTGAAATCGCCAACTTTGCTATTTATATCTTTTGTTTCTGACCAATCGATTAAATCTAGCAGCACTCTGTGATTATTCATGAGTTGTTCTAAAAATAGATCGCTCTTACTGCTATCCTATATCAGTTTATCATATGTTTTTGTCGGTTTATTTGTTGTTGAATAATTTTTCTTCATACTCAAATTTGAATTTATTAAAAATAGGATTGGAGCGTGATCAGATTGCTCATTGAAATCAAATATTTCAAAATTACAAAACTATTTCTATTTGTTAACACATAGTCAACAGTACTCATTCCACCATGCGAAAAGTAAACTTCCCACGCTCCCTGTTTGAGTGCAGACGACTATTAACTACCAAGCAGACGATGTCCATTTGCATCTACCACGTGGTCTGAATTTACGCGTGGGTTTTGACCGAGTGATAATCATAACAGAATTTGATTGGTTGTCAGCCCTACAACTGGTAAATGACCGTTTGAGAAAAACATCAGAGCAGTAATATTGTAAGTGCTACAAATTTATTATACAGTTAACCTATTGTACGTTTCAACTCCTTTACTCAACCGAAAATCTTGTTATAAACACTAAAAATACTAACTGGTAATTACTAAAAGCAAAAATTACATCAAATTTTGTAATAGCCACTTCTCTATTTGTCGAAAAGTAAATAAGATAAAAACAAAGTTTGTAGATTGTGACTGAAAAGGCCGTTTCTTCGGTGTTTGAAAACACATAATTTGGTTTGAATACATTGCTCAGAAGATAATGGTAAAAATGTAGTGGGTCAAACAGACTGGATTGCTGGAAAACGGTAGATATAAATCGACTGCTTCGCAGTCCGATTTAAAGACTTTCTCTATCTGTGTGTACATCTTGTTATCACAATAAAAGTTTACCCATCAAACTGACACTACTCTGCTTCATGTACCCAATCATCAGAGGTACTGATAAGAGGGGGTAAAGCCAGTCTAAATTTCTTATTTCTAAATAAACCCCTATGTTGTGGGTACTTATTTGAATTGTCTTGGCAAGACAATTCAAATGAGTATCAACAAAATAGGATTTGTAATCTACAATTCAAATACCTTGATCTTAAATCCAAAATATCCCCCTGTACCTGTAGCTCTGATTCATGATCAATTTAATTAACAATAATTTGGATTTATTGATTGAATGAATGGAGCTTTACGCCACTTTCCACATTTTTTCAGTTATATCGCGGTGGCTGGAGCACCTAACAATGGATTCCTGGTATTTCTCTCACCAGTACAACCATCACGTCCTTTTCTAGCCTCCAGCTGCTATCTCACAGACAGTAATGTTGAACCATTATATAGATAAATCTTCTATATCCCCCATTGATTAACAGTACTATAGACTGTGTATTGGCAGGATAAAAGATTGATCAATTTATTGATTCAAAATATTGTTGATAATATTATTCATGAAGGTATAGACAGATAGATAATATATACAACATATTTTAAGAACAAAAATGTATTCTAAAGGGTTCACACTTCTTGAAGAGTTGCTACATACCCTTCCTTTAATCTAAACAAACCCATAATCAAAATACTTTAATTTTTGAGTAATTCCCTAGGAAAACTAGAAAAAATGTAATTCTTTAGGTAGAATACCCCCAATTAGAAACTTTGCTTTTGGGCTCATGTTGGAAAGCTTTGGAAGACAACATTATATTTTAGTTTATCCAAATATTTGTTGTCTTAGCAGTGCAGAAATATTGTAAGAACCTGTAAAATGTATAGGGACTTACAACATTTTAGCACTGCTATGACACCACGGAAATTAAAATTCCATTACCTGCAGTTAGCAATCTAAAAGGAAAGCGATATCTTCAGAGAAAACACAATGTCAATTTCAACATTTCTCATTAGGGTTGGACTATCTTAAATCTTGCTACAGCTTATCACAAACTGTTTTTATATTTCTTTACATGAAGATAAAGTATGTATTAAAACTTTTGGTGTAATATTTCATGTGATACAACCTTTTCATGAGTTGATATTAAAAGATTTGTGTGAACTTACAAAGGATAGCAGATGGCAAATCAATCCATTTTATGATGACAAAATTTTACACTAGGTGAATTAAAACAAATGGATACTTGCAATCTATTAAACCTATGACTTTGATCATTCCAAAACAGCGTTGCTTTATTCATCCTAATCTTCTTTCATTGCTTCCATAGTTTTAATGTCTTCTCCTTTAATGCTTTTCAGTGTATTAATAGGAAATAACAGTAAATAATCAACCAATAAACTGACTGCCTAACAAGTGAAATTATCAACAACTTATACCCCCCTTTGTTCATCTCATCCTATCTGACATTATCTAAGTGGAGCACAATAAGTGACATCATGATAAAGTCACTTTTTTTCCTAATATTTCACATTTTGTCTCATTTTTACATTAAAGAAACAGAATAATTGTTTGGTTTTCGAGTAATAGCTATTTGATATTTCATTTTGTGAACAACAAAAGCTATGTTTTCTCTCGTAGCTATGCCAGTCGTGAAAATAAAGCTTCTGCTGTTCACTCAATGAAATCTAAATCGATCTTACACTGAAAAAAATAATTAAGCCCATGCATGGGATTTCCAACAATTTCAAGTATACATGAAGCAAAAACTCTGACCAGCCTGTGCATCCCCACAGTCTGCCAAGAGCCTTCACTATGCACTTAGTAGATAGATAAGGTCACAAGGTATCTGTAGACCATATGGTAACATTATAATTACAGAATGTGGCTGTCAACGCAATTCTATGCTTGCACCTCACGAACGTTTCAAATTGCTGGAAATGTCACACACAGGCTCAATTATAGTCTATATCACTGTCTTCAGAATGATCACTATCGACCTAGGATCAATCCAAAAACACTTCATTCGTCCTCATCTTCCTTCATTGCTTCCATAGTTTTAACTTCTTTATCACCATCTTTAGAATTATCACTATCGTCACTATCCTGGACCTGCGTAATTTGTCTTGGCGTGTTGGCAAAACGTCGCTGAACTGTATCCCCTCGTTCTAATGGATGTCGTTTGGTTGTTGATATGGTTGGAGACATTTCTCCAGTTCGAGACCGGGATGGTAAGAGATCGTTGTGTGGTAGGTGATCTTCATGGCCGACTGTAGATTCATGGGGCATCTGGGAAACAAAATTGTTAGTCAAAAGTTAGCATAAACATGCTAGTCATTAGATTCATGCTAAAGTCTTACTCTATCATTCCTGGATAACAACTTAAAATAAGATGTGTCTGTGAAACAATAGTATTCCTGTTACACAAATTTCACTGTGCTCAAAACTTCATAACAAAACATTGCCTTGTACATGGAGGATACAAATTATCATTCTTGTGATGCCTCCAAGGCCAACAAATTAAGGCTGACAACAAAGAATGGCCTGTGTTCAAACAAAACAGCGCAAACTGTATGCTTATTATACCCTGTTTTGCACACATGCCCATGTTCAAAGCAGGGTATAGTTGGCATTATTTTGTCATCCTGAACACAGGGCATGACTGTTTGTTCTGAAATAGCAAAGCTTAAGAACACTGTTTCCCTTCTGTCTACATTTTTATTCTCTAAATACCATCATATTTAACATTTTGATACCAACTTACCAACATGGCTGGTGCCCTGAACACATAAGAGAAGGGATAATGTAGAAGGTTAAGCAGGGAGGCAGCATAAAGGTCCGCATATCTCATCACCTGGGACGCAAAAAATGTCTGTCTTGAACCTGTTTAAAACAAATATCATTTACTGAAAATGTAATATATAGAGGATACTAAATCAATTGGTCAAAAAAATTCTACATTCTTCACTGCATAAACACAAATAGTCATAGTATATCAAATTATACCAATTTACCCATAAATGTAACAAAGTACAATTATCAGAAGATCACATGATGTTGGTGTGTACTAATCTTTATTCAGTCAAGAAAATTTGGACTATTACAAAAATAGATTCATTGAAAGTAAATTGCATCAGAAGGCACACCACTTTCATTTCTTAATGGTTTTGATTGGTCCATATGGCAGTGATATGAAACCCACAAAGCTCTATCAAAATGAAACATAGAGTGTAATGTATTTCTAGAATAACTTATTTTTATAAAATAAAACACAAAGTGATAAAGACAGTAAATGGGTCATTCCTATCAGGACCATTCTGCTCTTGAGATATATAAAATGAGAAATCTATCAACAGGCTTTACAGTAACACACATTTTCCTTATTGTGAACATGGTCTCATTATGCTTTTGACGACGTCATTTTACAAACAGTATGAATTACCTCACGTAAATATCATGATTCAATTAAAATCAAGAATTTTATCGATTTATCTAAAAAATTTGTGCATTATTATAGATAGAGTATCAAACTCCTGTTCTAAAATATTAATATTATTCATATGAATTAAAGTTTTACCTGAATCACAGACCAATAAATTTTAATATTTAATGATGCAGCTTAATAAATGTATGACATAACATATTGTCATGCATTAACCATTATACAGTGTTTCTTTTCCTGATAAAGTACAAGACAGACAAGTAAAAGGTGACTCACCACTTCTAAAAAGACTTCCTATCATACCATAAGACATGTCCATTTCATGGGTCACTTGCTGTTAAGAGAAAGAATACATCATCTTAAGGATAATTAATTACTTATGTCGAATTTTCGACTACTACTAACAATATACATGTATTTAGTTATATTGAAAAATGGTTTCCTGTAACTTTTCTTAGCACTATAACTATAGGATTCATTGAAACTATAAAATAGATTTGTTCCAATGAGTTGTGCAGAGTGGTTAGGACCTCCACATCTGGGGCCTTTTTTACTAAACTTCTTACGTGAAATTATCGTAAGGCAAAATCACAAATTGTATCTGGTGTCTTCATTCATTGTTAGTTTCTGCCTTGCTATATCTTGATGGAATTGTGTTTAGAAGACAATTCCAATGTGATGATACAAGGAGGAGTTCTATATTTAGTTACTACTGTAGAAGCAACTCTAATTTTTGATTTACGCAAAAAATTATTGTAAGATGTTTAGTAAAACAGGCCCCAGGAGCAGAAGTTTCGATTTTGATGGAAGCCGGCTTGCTAGATTAGCAATGACAAGGCCAGATGGTAAGCTACCAGCTAGTTAAGTGAATGTTACTGTAGCCCTGTCAGGTGCCCAATAAGGAGAAAAGATTTGGAAGGTACTTTGTAGTTAAGGACAAAAATGTATTTAAGGGAAAACTGCATTACCATTTGAAAAGGGGCAACAATTTGATAATTAAGCCTTCACATCTTATAAAACTACAACAAGTGGAAGTCTTCAAAAGGTATAAGTAGCCTCAGTGGAGGCCTAAATGAGTATGCTAAGCCAACAAATAGGTATGAAGCTACCCAACCCCCAATTGTAGGAGGACAGAATAAATATAGGATATCCTTAAGTTATACCTAGAATTAATAGATACTGCAGAGAGATGAGAGGGTTATTGTATGGTTTAGTTGAAAACGTTCTTAGATATCAATTTTTAAAACTACTAAGTAGACTCTCCTAGAATTGAATTCGATGTACAATGTATACCTATTGCAGTGCTACATATTAGGTTTCAAATGCATTTTTAACTGTGGATAAAGAAATATAATTAAATAGATGCATACCCTTATAGAAGCTTGTATTTTTGTAATATCTGGTCCTTTGGTACAAGTGCTGTCTAGATTTCTGTAATACAGAAAAGGTTTAAAGTTACATGTCTGAAAGACCTTTATCAACTATCAATTACTACAAAATACTGAATATTGATGCCTATTGCAGGTGCCAAAACTTACCTGTTTAGTGCTGGTTAGTTGATAAAATCCAATGGTTGTTTCATATGTACTTAGAACTGTGGACTTATACCCCCCACAAGCACTTTGTCAAAATGCAAAAGCTACTAGTGCAGGATGATAGAGTTCGGAAACGAAAATTCACTGTGACCTTGACCTTTGACCTATGTGACCCAAAAACTATAGGGCATTTTCTTGGGTCATAAGAACCATTTGCATAAAGTTTCATGATTGTAAGTCGTCTTAAGACGATTCCAAAGAGATATTGCAAGGTAGAATATAATAATAAATGAAAACACCAGAAATGATTCCTGATTTCGAAAACAATTAATTTCTTCGTAAGAAGTTTTGCAAAATGGGCCATATAGGTTATCATCTAACAAATCTTTCAACAAACCTGTAGAGTTCACCAATCTGATGATCCAAGTCTTCCAACTTAGAATATAACCGTCTTTTCTCTGTCCATACCATCAACTCTTGATTTAATTCTGGCACAACTAGGAATGTCCGCCAACCCTTTAACTTCTTCGATTTTAAAATATCACCAAATATGTGGTCCCCAACATATAATACTTCTTTATCGTAGGATCCCATTATCTCAGAGAACACTTCAACAGAACCTGCAAAATAAAATAATGTTGAGACTTAAAACTATCAGACATTCAATTGCGAATTGATTCTTACAATATTAACAAAGAGCAACTTCTATGATTGTGTTGTTTTTTTTATGTCATTTTCAAGTCATATTAAGGAAATCATTGGTGGGAAAGAGAAGGTTATAGTAAAATACCTCTGCTCCTTTACCCACAACACACTTTTCATCTTATTTTTCACCATCCTTATCAAATTCTGACATTTGTTATCTTTTTTACTTAATTGTGAAGGGAAAAGTGATAGCATTTCCATTTCTTTACTTGCTCAAGTAAAGTTTAGCCTAATTACAAATGCTTTAAAATTACAGCTCTCTTTTATTCAAAATCATACCCTAACTAATTTATTAACCGTAGATTCATAATCAATATTTTTTTTCTTTTTGAGCAGCCTTTACACAATCAATATTATAGACAATGAATATTAATTAATCTTTGATATTGTCAATTTTTGATTAATATTTAAGCGATTTCTGTTGATTGTCAACATTATCAATCTCCCCAGTAATTTTAATAATTTATAATAACCAATATTATTTTCACTATTATTGACAATAATATCATTAGTGTATGGACTGTTAAGTCATAAAAGGACCCCATTTAACTACAATCACAAAAACAAATACCAATACATGTATATGTAAGTTTCCTTGGAAGTAAAAACAAAACTTTCCTACATTTTAAAATAATATCTCTGTCAGTGTCCTTGTAAAAGAGAGAAAACAATTGGGCAACTGTACAATAACATTTTGGGAGTAACCTACCATAGAGTAAACTTGATTTATACATTTTTTGTTACAGAAACAATTATTGTACGTGAATTACATACCTCCAGAGTAAATATGTCCAGATATGATCTCCCCTGTATGGGTTCCTAGTTTTAAAGCACCGGTTTTCTGAAAGTAGACAAAAGATAGAATTTCAGTTAACAAAAATTCTCCCATATTTCTTTTTTTGGTAGTGGACCCATATTAGTTCCGCAACTTGTTGAAAGTAATGAACTTAAACAGTGTTAACCAAGGTTTCCTAATGATTTCATTAGGAAACCTTGGTCATTGTTGTAAAATATCATGAGTTCCCAAATGTTGCAGATCTTTTACAGGTATACATCCTTTATGTGATTATTGAATCCGACATGACAGCTGGTGCAAGGTATTTGAAATGAGTTAAAATAATAGGCCAATTGAGGACAATTGAAAATTTGGAGAAGTATCCGTTCCCATCCATGCTATGACGGATATGCTGATTGTCTAAACAGAACTTGAATCAGTATTGCATAGTGAATTATAAGATCAACCAGTGCATTAAAATACAAAGGCTCAACACAGTTTTTACTTGGCCATATAGCAATCAAAGTCATATTATTTGAAATATTAGATATTATTTTTTCATAATTTTTCCAGTACATGAATGCCTTATCCTATCTACATGTCACAGTATGGTACCTTGTCATGTGGAACAGTTTACTTCTACTTTGCATCATAAAGTTCTCTCTTAAGGTCTATGTTAATTTGTTATTGTATTTTGTTATTTTCATAAAAAATGTAACAAAATATTTCATTACTTTTATTTTAAAGAAGCATATACAATAAAGGTTTGTGTGACATTTCCAACAATTTTGCTTGCTAGTGAGTTACAACAATGGTGCAGCCTAGACAACCACACATACAACAAGAATATCTGCTGTGTATTTCAAGAAGAGTCGAGGCCTTACCTGTCTACAGAGTCAGCCCGATTAGCTCAGTTGGAAGAGCACAGGACTTCAAAACCATTGAAGTTCGAGGGTGTGGGTTCAAACCCGGGCTGGCACACTAACAAACAAATTGTCTTTCAGATGAGACGTTAAACCTACTTGAGACAGTGCTTTACAATGAGCACGTTAAAGAACCATGGCTGATCTCAGCAGTAGTTTTGTCATGTATCCTCGCACAATCCCCTGCAACAACTAACCTTCTTCTGGGGGCGTCGCTCATATGGGCATGTGCTACGGTAGCGACGATAAATAAACGGAAATACACACACACCTGTCTACAGAGCGCAGTGGGAAGTCTCTGGTCAGACTGTGCAGATGCACAGGCTGTCCAGAGATTTTACTGTACTAATTTAGGAAATTGTGGGAAATGTCAAACACAGGCTTTAATAAACAAGAGGCCCAAGAGGGCCTGTATCGCTCCACTGGCTTAAATATCTCAAGATTTGAAAGAGATATATTGAAAATGAAAGGTAATGAAAGTGAACAACATTCAGAAGGAATTCAGACTTTTTCTAGGTTGAAACTGACTTATGAAGGAATGAAATTAATTAACTTATATGTAAAATTACAAGAAAGAACACTATTTAGATATAGATTGAAACAAGAGGACCAGAATGGCCAATCCAAATTTCTTGAACAACTTTAGAAGAAGGTCACCCAAGGAACATTCTGGTAAAGTTTCATTGAAATTGGCCCAATGGTTCAGGAGGAGATGTCGTTCAAAGATTTCAAGGTCAAAATAAGCCCCGCCCTGCCACGCCCATATTTGGGGGTCAATCCAAATTTTTTTAACAACTTCAGAAGAGGGTCACCCAAGGAACATTCTGGTAAAGTTTCATTGAAATCAGCCTTATTGTTCAGGAGGAGATGTTGTTCAAAGATTTCGGGGTCAAAAAAGCCCCGCCCTGCCACGCCCATATTTGGGGGTCAATCCAAATTTCTTGAACAACTTTAGAATAGGGTCACCCAAGAGATATTCTGGTAAAGTTCATTGAAATTGGCCTAATGGTTTGGGAGGAGATGTCATTCAAAGATTTCGGGGTCAAAATAAGCCCCGCCCTGCCACACCCATATTTGGGGGTCAATCCAAATTTCTTGAACATCTTTAGAAGAGGGTCACCCAAGGAACATTCTGGTAAAGTTTCATTGAAATTGGCCCAATGGTTCAGGAGGAGATGTTGTTCAAAGATTTTGGGGTCAAAATAGGCCCCGCCCTGCCACGCCCATATTTGGGGGTCAATCCAAATTTCTTGAACAACTTTAAAAGGGAGTCACCCAAGGAACATTCTGGCCAAGTTTCGTCAAAATCCACCCATTGGTTCAGGAGGAGAAGATGTTTAATGAAAAGTTTACGCACGCACGCACGGACGGAAACGCGACGGACACCTCGCCATGACAATAGCTCGCTGGCCTCCGGCCAGTGGAGCTAAAAATTACTAAAATTCTTCTTTGCAGATAAAATAAATACAAATATTCCTTACCCTATCTACTTGTCGCAGTATGGTACCTGCACCAAAGAATAAAGGTTTTCTTGCATCAACAACAACGTAGTCAAAGAAAGACACCCAGTCTCGTTGTGGCTCACCATTCTTTAATATAAGGGAAAACAGTGTTATTACCACATCTCAGAATTAGCCAGGTTGAATTTCAAATGTTTAAAAATTAGATTCCTTTAGCCTTGCTTATTTTTCTTGCCCCCGTGACACAGGTATTAGCGAGTTGTATGTGTGAGTGGCAATTGCACCTAATTCAGGTTGACTTTGTCACATGACCATGGTATCTGCTGATGTATTTCACATTTTTTGAATACTCAGACGGCTCAAGTGCTTAGGACAACATTATAATACAATATGAAGAGGAAAGCTAACATATATCAAAGACTGAGCGCAAAACAGTTGTAACTGCCTATATTTTTAAAGGCAGATATAACTGTTTTGAGCCAAGCCATCAATATGTAAGACAAGGATAACACTGATGGCTGTTCACTAAGGAAGACAATAAGAGCTTTTTGAGAAAGCTGTTATCTTATACTTATATTAAAATCAGGTTAGAAAAAACTACAAACCTTTGGTGGAAAATCCAACAAGTAGTTCATAACTCTCTGAAAGTTAGAAAAATAGTGTCTTTTTTCATAAACAAAATCAAATTAATAACTTATAACATAATTTTTTATAGTGTGATTAATAATTTTTTCCAATCAAGTATACATAATCAAAATATAATGAATGGAATTTTTAGGGTTTACAAGTGCAGGTTTCGCCAGTCTGAGACTCACAAATAAGTAGCTAGGACTCTCAAATATAATAACATAAGTGCTTTTGTCCCTCTAGGGCTCAACTTTAGGAAAGAATAGAAGACTGTTTTGTCTTTCAAGAAGTTGAGCCTCATAGATTCTTATCCTCATCTTTAACCAGAGAATGGCTCTAAATTTACACCAAAACAATTAATTATAAGCTAAACAGAACTACTGTTCTCTAAACAAGAGGACCAAGATGGTCCTAGATCGCTCACCTGAGTCTCTTTGACCCCTGGGACATCACATTAATTAGATAGGCAGATGTCAAAAAGAAGATAATTGCCTAAGATCAATACCATGGAACGTTTTCAGCGAAGAGCAAGACAGATATGCCTTTTTGTTCTTTGATTCTATGTAAAAGGGATGCACCCAGGTGGACCCCAAATATGACCCCAGGGTCTTGATATGAACAAACTTGAAAGAGGTCCATAAGATGATGCTACATACCAAAAATGAAGGCAGTGTATCCTCTGGTTTCGATAAAAGAAGATTTTAAAAGATTTTGGCTCTTTGATTCTATGTAAAAAGGGTTGCGCCCGGGTGGAGCCAAAATGCTGAAAGGGATGCGCCCGGTTGGAGCCCAAATATGACCCAAGGGTCTTGATATGAACAAACTTGGTAGGGGCCCACTAGATGATGCTACATTCCAAAAATGAAGGCAGTGTGTCCTCTGGTTTCGATTAAAGAAGATTTTAAAAGATTTTCGCTCTTTGATTCTATGTAAAAAGGGTTGTGCCCGGGTGGGGCCCAAATAAGATCCAAGGGTCTTGATATGAACAAACTTGGTAGAGGTCCACTAGATGATGCTACATACCAAATATGAAAGCTGTCTGCCGTCTGGTTTCATAGATGAAGACTTTTGAAGATTTTTGTTTTTTTACCCTTTGTGCTCATAAGAGATAAAGGGATGCACCCGTGCAAAGCCCAAATATGACCCAAGGGTCTTGATATGAATAAACTTGGTAGAGGCCCACTAGGTGATGCTACACACCAAATATCAAAGCTGTCTGCCATCTGATTTCAGAGAAGAAGATTTTTAAAGATTTTCGCATTTCGATTCTATGTAAAAAAGGGTTGCGCCTGGGCAAAGCCCAAATATGACCCCAGGGTCTTGATATGAACAAACTTGGTAGAGGTCCACTAGATGATGCTACATACCAAATATGAAAGCTGTCTGCCTTCTGGTTTCAGAGAAGAAGATTTTTAAAGATTTTCATATTTTCAACCTTTTTGTTAAAGGTAAAGGGAAAGTTAAGGGTGGATTTTATTTATTTGAACAACTTTGGTAGAGCTTGACCCAAGGAACATCCCTGCCAAGTTTCATCGAGATTGGCCCACTGGTTTAGGAGGAGAAGATGTTTAAAGAAATTGTGGACGACACACGACGGATGATGGACGACGGACGACGCACGACTGACGACGGACGACGGACATTTTACGATCCCAATAGCTCACCTTGAGCACTTCGTGCTCAGGTGAGCTAAAAATGGGGACTCTAAAATCTTAGGCAAGGACCCTTAGAATCCCAACTGTTGAGTCCTTTGGACCCAATTTTTGTTCACAGCAGATTGGAACTCTACTTTTTCATTATGCCACCTTGTATTTTTCCCATGCACCTACTGATCATGCCTAATGATACTGAAGATTAAGCAAAAGGTGCAGAAAATTTTACATGAATCTTGATTTATTTACAGAATGACCAACATCTTCAGGGTGAAATAATCCTGTTGATTTTTTTGGTATTTATTACACAGGTGTGAAAGCACTTATTGAATAACTATGTAAATTAGCTCAGAGCATAAAGGAACTTTATTTGTAATTGTGAAAATGGCATCAAAATGTTTGTAATGACCTCACTTGTAAACAGCATTATATGCTATATGGAAAAAAAATCCATTTTGAGACATTTGTGTATTTATTGCAATAAGTCAGACCACATAATAAATAGAATAAGGCGGACCACAAAATACATAGAATATCTTATTAGTGCTTATAAAATAACAGATTTATTAAACTTGTTATCTAAAACTGATAAAAAAAAACCTGGCGCACTTTCATCTGTTAAAGATGACGAATATAAAATATTTGGTTTTTCAATATCTCCTATTCAAATCATGAGAGGCCTATGTCAATGTAGTGTGTTTTCAATATGTATATATATACTTACATTTGTGTAAACATAATCACTGTTTGTTGCTAAAAATACTTTTGAACCATGAGATCGCATTCTGAAAATATAAAATCATATACATATATACACCATCAATAAAATTTTTTTTTGTTTTGGTATTACATTGATTAAAACTCTAAAAAGTAAAAAAACAAACTTATTAGTAGATATTTTGAATTTGTTTGGGTTTAATGTCACTTTTAACAGATATTCAATCATATTATAGTGGCTAGAGCACATCGTGGTAGATTCCTGGTTTTGCATAATTTGTCACACCAGTACTACCATTTCATCCTTTCCTAGCCTCCAGCTGCTATTTCACATAGGTCTCTGATTATCCATCTATTGCTGAGAGACAAATGTCAGAAAGGATATATCGAAGCTCAGCACAAACAGTTGTAACTGCCTATGTTTATAGGCAGTTACAACTGTTTTGCACTGAGCCATCAATGTGCAGCAACCAGGGATTAAACTCATGACCCAATGGTTGAAATTTAGGAGGCTGATCCCCTACCATGCACTAAAACGGCAGGAAGTAGTGTAAATCTGTTATTTGTATCTCAAAAACACAGGATAAAATAATCATAAATTCCATGCTTATTGGAACAAAATAAAAAGCCTACCTGTCTAACAATATAGGTAATCTTTCATCCTTTAATACATATTTTTCTACATTATCCATCGTCTCTTTCTTTAATGGGCCCTGAAAGGAAAACATTGGCTGTAAGATTGTTTTCGATGAAACATGTAATCTGCTTGTATCAATAATTTTTAACAGGGTTTAATGCCACTTCTATTAATATTTCAGTTCTACCACACGCTGAAGTACCCAACAACAGATTCCAGATATTTCTCTCACCAGAACTACCAAAACATCCCTCAGCTGCTCATTATGATTATCCACCCATAAGAGAGAAACAAATGTTGGATTGGTTATTTGTCACAGTCGGGTATCAAACCCAGGACCTCTAAAGGGATTGTCTGACTAGTTTTATAAAGGTTCAATATAAGATTTTATCTTTGATGAAAATGAATTAGAAAAATGACCTTGACCATGAACTTATTATCAAAAGAAAAGGTCTTCAAACAAAAATGAAGACCCTTTACAGTATATATTAAGGGCCAAAAATCTTTTTTGCAAAGATATAGACTAACTCGCATATCAACAACCAGGAAAACAAGAGCCATGTCCGACATGTCCATCCCTGTCCAACAAAGCTTGATAGTAAACTGAAGCCTTATCAAAGGGCAATAACTCTAAAATTATGCAAGCAAAATTTGTAGTTCTGGTGCACTGCACTTCTCCTCCATGAGATACTGAGATAAAAGATTCAAGTTGATAGGTATTATGCTTTAGGAGATATGCTCCGGAGAAGTTTAGTGACGGAACAACGTAATGATGGATGGAGACTATTACTATATCCCCTTTGCCGAAATGGCGGGAGTTAAAAACTTGATGCCCCAATAAAAGCTAATGCAGGGGCATAAAATATGCAGGGAGACTGACCAAAAATATTATAACATCACTGCATGAATTATCCAAGTGTTCAGGATGACAAAATGGTGCAAACTGTTTGCAATTTATACCCTGCTTTGCATGTGTATTTGTGTGCAAGGTGAGGTTTAATTTGAAAACAGATTACACATTTTTGTCATCCTGAATGCAGGGCTGTTGTATTTCTCTTCAATAACTTTGAGAATAGAATCTCTTATTTCTATAAAACCATTAAGTACTGGACAAAACAGTTTTCCTTGCCAAATTGCCTACCTTGAATCTATTATACACTCTATTTTGAAATAGATAGAGGATAATCGTTTCTTTCAGTGAGATTGATTTATATTCATTGAGTTAACAACAAAAGCTATACTTTCACGAGTGGTGGAGCCATGCGTGAAAATATGTCTTTTGCTGTTCACGAAATGAAATATTAATTGATCTTACTCGAAAAACAAACCATTATTCTATTTCTTTATTGCAAAAATGAGACAAAATGTGAAATTTTTAGGATATATTTTCGTAAAGCGTGTCATTGTGCACGTGTCTGCTATGCAACATTCAGTGTGACGTCACTTATTTTGCCCAGCATAGATGACGTCAGATAAGATGAAATGCACAAAAGCAGGGTATAAGTTTTTGATAATTTCACTGCTTTTGCAGTGCGATTATCAAGTGATAATCTACCGTTATTTCTCAATTAACCACCGAAGATCACTAAAGAAAATCATGTACTTACACCTTTGTTATGTACATAATCTGTGGCTACCATAACATCTTGATATATGGAAGAATATGTCATAGTTAAATCACCACACTGTACACCTTTCTTCACCCTATCAATATATGAAACACAAAATAATACAATTTTCTGCCCCCTTCACCCCCCCCCCCCCCACACACACACACATACACATCCCTGCACACTTCTAGAATCATCACCTTTCTGATTCATTGGTTTACAATAATCAAGCAGAACTGTATGAATAGATTAAATAAATCTTCTTCAGCTATTTCACAGAGTCAAAAAGTCCGAGACGTTTAATCACCAATTGAGTCTGTGCATGACATTTCCAACAATTTGATATATTATGAGATGCAATTATTGAGCAGCTACATGGTCTAATTAGAAGATTACCTGACTGTCTTAAGATACTTTGCGGCCTAGTATCTATCTCCAAAATGCAAAGTAAAGACTCTTGCTTGGTAAAGAGTCTTTGCTTGGTGCATATTTGAAATTGTAAGAAATGCCATCCACAGACTCAACTGACGCTTTATTGTGGTTTTACTAGTCTTTTACAGTTCTATATCAATGACAATCAAATACTATAGTGTTGTAAAACATGAATCAAGTATCTTGAACTCATATCTAGACCTAATTGGTGAATTGATATTGTATTATATGATTTGGTTTTAAAACTTTGAATTTTGTTCTTATTTATCTGAATATAAGATAATTTAATCCATGCATAAAAATGGTTCTTCTTTCTTATAAACAATTCTTAACAGTCTTCATTCCTTTACAAAACAAATATAGAACTTTGGACACAATAAAGGATATATGAACATTAGGTAGAATAGAGTGGTATATTGAACATGACTCTCTCTCTCTCTTAAAATCTAGCCTATGCTTCTGTTAAAATGCAGTTCAGTCTGTCATTACTCTACATATAATGCTACTTGTATGTTTTACAACAATTAATATAAAAACAAGAGGGCCATTGGCCCTTAAACGCTCACCTGATGCATGGCTTAACAAAAGTCAAAGATATCAAGAAGTTAACATTTCAGACAAATATGTTGCCTCTAAAGTACTAAAAAAGTGTTTGACCCTCTATCAAACTCTTGTAAGATTTCAAGACAAACATTCTGACCAAAATACATAATTTTCAATCAAAGAGTGCACACAAGGATTTAAATAAATTTAACCCCTTGACCTCATTTTGGACCCAACTTGACCCAATTTCAAACTTAACCTAGGTTTCATTCAAACATTGTGACGAAGTTTCAAGATATTTGAGTAAACAAGGTTTTTCTAAGATTTGACCCCTTGACCCCATTTATGACCCCACTTTACCCAATTTCAAACTTGACTGAGATTCGATGGAGACAAACATTCTGACCAAGTTTCAAGACATTTGGGCCAAAAATGTGGCCTCTAGAGTGCACAAAAGGTTTTTCTAAGATTTGACCCCATTTATGACCCCACTTTACCCAATTTCATACTTAACCGAGATTTGATATTGACAAACATTCTGACCAAGTTTCAAGACATTTGGGCCAAAAATATGGCCTCTAGAGTGCACACAAGGTTTTTTTTAAGATTTGACCCCTTTACCCAATTTTTTTGACCCCTTGACCCCATTTTTGACCCCACTTGACCTAATTTCAAACTTGACTGAGAATTGATGGAGACAAACATTGTGACCAAGTTTCAAGACATTTGGGCCAAAAATGTGGCTTCTAGAGTGCACACAGGTTTTTCTAGGATTTGACCCCTTGACCCCAATTTTGACACCACTTGACCCATTTTCCAACTTGATCGAGATTTGATGGAGACAAACATTCTGACAAAGTTTCAAGACAATTGGACCAAAAATGAGGTTTCTAGAGTGCACAAAAGGTTTTTCTAAGATTTGACCCCTTGACCCCATTTTTGACCCCACTTAACCCAATTCCGAACTTGATCGAGATTTGATGAAGACAAACATTCTGACCAAGTTTTAAGACATTTGGACCAAAAATGTGGCCTCTAGAGTGAACACAAGGTTTTTCTAAGATTTGACCCCTTGACCCCATTCTTTCAAGAAAATTGTCATTAAGGCCCCTTTTCCCGTGATATGACACAGATCCTTCCTATTTTCAAAAGAATCATCCTCATGACCTAACCAACAATCTGACCAAGTTTCATGATGATTGGGCCATATTTGTGGCTTCTAGAGTGTAAACAAAAACAAGATGTGTTTGTGAAACACTTATGCCCCCGTCACGGCATTTTTTTTCAAAGTTTGACCTTGACAGATGACCTTGACCTTGTCACATGACCTTGACTTTGGTATCAGCAGATGCAGATCATTGAGATCTATCATCGTGCCAAATATGAGCCTTGTATCTTGAATAGGCTCGAAGATATTGGCAAAGGTTAAGTTTGGTTAAGTTTTCGGACAGACGGATGGACAGACAGACATACGGAGAGACAGATGGACAGACAGACAAACGGACATGAGTAAAACAATATGCCCCCGATCTCTCGATTCAGGGGCATAAAATTGCAATTAAGGCCCATTTTCCCGTAAGATGGCATGGATCCTTTCCATTTTCAATAGGGTTCATCCTTGAGACCTGACAAACATTCTGACCAAGTTTCATAAAGATTGGGCCATATTTATGGCCACTAGAGTGTAAACAAAAAATTGTCATTAAGGCCCCTTTTTCCATGATATGACACGGATCCTTTCCATTTAAGTAATTTTTACAAGGGACCACCAAAGGAATATTTCTGCCAAGTTTGGTTGATTTTGACTCAAAAGTTTAGGAGGAGATGTCGTTTAAAGAAATTGTTGACGGACAGACGGACAGATGGACGCCAGACATTGATAGACCACAATAGTTCCCTTGAGCACTTCGTGCTCAGGTGAGCTAACAATGAACTTTTTGTTTATTTTCTTCTTTATGAAAACTTGTGAACTCTATTTCTTTGATTACTTTTGTCAAATCCCACCTCACCCCCTATTTATCAAATAAAAGCATGAATAAAATTACATCTTAAACTATTTAAAATAAAGCTGTGAACAATATTTTGGTATTTCAAAAGAAAGTAAATGTTCCCTCATTTTTAAACTATATCAAAATGTTGAATTAAAGCATTGGACTTGTTTGTGATTCATAAAAAAACATAAAGCATCTAGCAATAAAGGCCTAAAAGTAAAGCAGGGATTCTAAACACTTCTACTGCTGATTTCAGATAATTTCACAGAAAATATTTTTTGACTGGTCATACAAATAGGGACCATCTGGGCAGTACTTAAAGTGTTGACCCTAGTAAGACTGCTCATATTGTGCAGTCTGATAGGGTTGAAATTTTCGCAGTTGGCTGGTGTTTTATTTTTTTTTTTTTTTTGTTTAAATTACCAATCCACTTCGACCGGAATCAATCTCTTTTCTAAAAATTATTAAACAGACATCCCAGATGGTCCCTTTTCCTGTGACTGGTTACATATATCAAATACATAATTTAAGATCAGTCTGTACATAGTATACAGTCTAAGTTTAGCCTTTCTTCCAATTTCGATTAAAAGTCTTTGTTACACCTCACTACAACCAAATGTAACAAAGTAGAAGGATAAATCATTTCGATGACACAATGCAAAACAGTTACAACTGAGCAATCGATTTATTCAGCAGGACAAGGGCTTGATGGTTTGCAGGACCAGGGTCCCATTTTACTAAACTTCTTACGCAAAATTAAATCTATAGTCAAAATCACAAATCGTACTTTGTGATTACATTCATTGTTAGATTCTGCCTTGTAATATCTTATTGGAATCGTCTTTAGAAAACGATTCCCATGAGTTGATGCATGTCAGAATTCCATAATAGTTACTTCTGTTGGCAACTCTAATTTTTGATGTAGGAAAAAAAATGATCTTAAGATATTTAGTAAAGCAGGACCCTCTTTAGGACCATTGGTGAAACGGGATCTAGGCATTCCCCAATACAGCATGGTTATGTGATGTTCTACCTTTTAAAATGTACATCATTTTTGTATCTTAGTAGATCCCTGAAATTAATTTGACAATACATTTTGTTAAGTTATCTGAACATTAAATTATGGATTTCAATCAGTTTATTGCATTCTTATATTATGTAGTATTCAGAGGTAGGAATAAGAGGGGGTAAGCCATTTTTAATTCTTATTTCTATAAATCGCTATGTTGCGTGTACCCATTTGATTGGTCTCAGTGAGACATTTCCAATGAGTACCAAAAACATAGGGTTTAAGAAAAAATAGTTTTAATATTTTTTCATCTAATTCCCAAATTCTCCCTCTACCTGTGGCTTTAAGTCTTCATAAATGCTTAACTTGAGCCTATATGTGCTTGTACTGCAGTAATAGAGAGCTTATACATACTAACCAACTTTAAAATTGTCAGTTTTATTAAACATCTTGACATATCAATTCAGTCTGATTTCTCTAAAGCAATGGCAAAGTCTTTTAATATCTTTACTCAAAAACATCCCCAAAATGTATAATAATTCAAATCTGTTTGGTTAATGATGGAATTTGAATGAACAGCACATCGTCGGCTACGTTCTATAAGGACGAATACGGGAAAAGCCTACTTTTCAGGAGAAGGAAAAAACTTAATATCTTTTTACCTATAAACACTAGTACAACCATTTTGGTCGAAAACATATTAAATCGAATCACTATATATATTATCTGCCGTCATAAATATTAAATTTTGTCTCTATAATGAGTTATTTAAGAAAAACAACAAAAAAAATCGTCAAGTACGTCATTTTTCACTTAATTTTTACAGAACAAAATGCCGTATAGACAAGAAAAGGCATAAAAGATAAATCCATGAAAAAAACTAATTAAATTTGATGTTTTATAAGATATAGGACAAATCGCCTGTTAAAGAAATTCTTTTCGGGTGCATACAAGACCCCGAAAGCCGTTAAGTGAGACGTTTCTCAAAAAAGGTGAAAAACGCATATAACAATTTTTATGTATGTAACTGAGACACACAAATTATCTGGCCTGGGTAAAGGTTATGTTCTTTTTCAAACTGATCTTTAAAAATAAACTTTTATCATAAAGAAACATGCACAATTATCAAATTTGTCAATACGCGTTTTCGAACTTCACTTTTCGACCACTTCCGGTGCGAAAATGACGTATCTTACAAGTTCAGGAAGCTTTTTTGGGGAGATACGATTAGCTATCAGGTCCAGCATCTTCGCAAAAGATGCGGGAATATCATATGTGTGCGAAAATGCAATAAAAGAAACAAGATGTGTTTGTGAAACATGAATGCACCCGGAACAGCATTTTTTTTTCAAAGTTTGACCTTGACAGATGACCGTGACTTTGGTACCAGCGGATGCGGATCATTGAGATCTTTCATCATGCCAAATATTAGCTTTGTATCTTGAATAGGCTTGAAGATATTGGCAAGGTTAAGTTTTCGGGTTAAGTTTTCGGACAGACGGACGGACAGACGGACGGATGGACAGACGGACGGACAGACAGACGGACACGAGTAAAACAATATGCCCCCGATCTCTCGATACGGGGGCATAAAAATAGAATTTTGCATATACGTCCTTATAGAAGGGAGCCGACGACATGTTTTAAAATACGCATTGAACATTTTCTATAATTTAAATTTCTCGAAAATAATAGTTTATATTAAATCATATATTTACACTGATGCATGATATATTTCTTTCTCTTGAATCAACCAGGTCATGTCAATATAAACTTTTATAACTATACAAATATCTTTGTGATAACATCCCATATGATTTTTCATAACATCACATGGATATTTTTAGAACATTGACACAATGCCGTTATATTTAGAAACTTGCATTTCTGTAAGAACCATCCACAAAAACAAGGTAAATAGAGGTTATAAGATAAATATAATACATACTTAGAGTATTGTATGAAAAAAATATGTAACTTGGTTGTGGGAATTGATAATTGTCTCAGCAGAGCCTTGACAATTATCAATTTCCCCAATCTTGTTAGATATTCTTTTTCTTACAAAACATTATGTACCTATTTGATATATATAGATTATTTCATTGTAAAAGACACTAACAGGTCAATATCTTCAAGTAATACTTACTTTGTATATTGGTCATCATTACAAAACAAGTCCACAACAACAGCCAGCATGTATAAAACTGAAAAGAAAACAAGATTTTTTGGTCTTAGATATTTTCAGCAATTTTCATATCCCCTATGTTTATACTGCAATTCCTCTAATAATAGCCCCCTCCCAAATAGAAGCAACCCTACATTTTTATAAAGAAAACCCACTTCAAATGCCTAAATTTTAGGAAGTTTTTGACACTTCTTCTCTAATTTGAGATGAATATTCCCTAATAGAATCATTTATATGATGGTTAAGAGGAAATTCACTTTAAATTAAAGGAAAAGGGCCTAAAAGACATCAATTTTAATGATTTTTTAAATCAGAAAATGAGTACTAAATAAAAGCTCCCTGACCAAGTTCTGTATAGCTCCCATGAGTGTTTATTAGGAGAAATATGGTATAATAAACGGAGAGCAAAATTGATTGATTAACAGTTTCAGGTTTAACACCGCTTTCAACATTGTTACAATTTCATCTTTGCGGCTAGTGCATCCACCAATGACTTCCTGTTGTCCCTAACTACAACATTTCATCCAAGCCGACAGTTGCCAATCCCACTTAAGAAATATCTCCATCTACTACAAAGCTAATAAGCTTTATTTTTTTTCTGAGTAAATAAGCAGGGATTCAGAGTAACTAAGTTATATTGTTGATTATAAAGTGGTCAGAGGTACAGATAACATTAGTCTCAAATTCTTATTTTCAAATAAAATGTTGGGTTTGTGAATGAATTGTTGAGATATTTCATTTTGCAATCTAAAATACCAGTACCCCCTTTAGATTATCTGAAGCCCTGTTACCCAGCATTATCTGTAGCTCTATGACCCAAACACTTTTATCATTATTGACAATAATTCCAAGTCAACAGATTGACCAATCTTCAATATTGCCAATACACAATCACTTATATTGTCAATCTCATAGATTGACAATATAAGTGATTGTGTATGGAGATTTATTCAATATCATTGTCAATGTATTGATCATGTATGGGCCAATAAGCTGACTTAACAGTAATAATTGTTTTGACTTAACAAACTAGTTTGTTTGTTTGTTTGAATGGGACTTTACCCTGCTTTCAACAATATTTCAGTTATATTGCCGCGGCTGGAACACCTTACAATGGTATCCTGGTATTTCTCTTACCAGTACTACCATCACATCTTTTCTATCCTCCAGCTGCTACCTCACAAAGGTCTACGATTATCAACCAATTGGTGAGAGACAAATATATGAAGAATGGGTACCGCCGTTGGGGATCTTGTGCTAGTTTGTTTGTATGTTTAAATAGGGTTTTACCCCACTTTCAACAATCCTTCAGATATATTATGACAACTTGGGCACTTAATGATGGATTTCGTGGTATATCTCACACCAGAACTACCATCACATCTTTTCCAAGCCTCCAGCTGCTGAGTGCGAACTAGATCAAGGTCATGAGGCAATAAGAATTGGAGGGCAATGCATTCCACGAAACAGACTGTTTATGTCATTACCTGACGCCAGATGCATCTTGATTTAACCCTTTGCTGTTTAATCCCTGCTTTTTACGTGTCTGTGATTTTATGATTGAGAAAACATTGTGAAAAAAAGAAGAAATTGCTTCTGACAAGCAATTTCTTCTTTTTCCACACTATTTTCTACCCTACTGAATAGTTATTTTTCAAATTAAATCCACTTTAAATTTTCGTCTGCAAAACCTTTGAATTTGGACAGGTCCAAAATTTTGAAAAACAGGAAAGGGTTAACAAGCTTACGCACTTTAAAATTTGTGAGCATTATTTAAAGTTTAAACGGTGATTCATTCTATCTGTTTTTATTTTACCCATTTTCACCTAATTAATTTTCAAGCCTCATGGCATCTCTTGAAACAAGTTTTGCTTTATTTTGTTTTTGCTCTGGGTTAGGATGATGATTCAGAAGGAAAGTTGCTTTATCCAGAATATATAAAGTTATTGTTCTCATTTAGTTAAGACTCTGTCGAACAATTAACTTTAATAAAGCCCATCAAGCAAAAGGATTTGAAACCCTTAGTTCAAAAATTTCAAATGCAATTTCTTTCAAAATGGGCCAGTCTAAAATTTTATCATCTGGAAATGGGTTGATATTTTTTTGTCTACAAATAATAATAATGACAAATAAAGTAAAATAATGTTTCCCTTTTAATAATCTTTAAGGTTTTGTTTATGGGCTTAATTAACATTTTTTAGTTTTCTTCTTTTTAGTCATTTCAAAGTTTTGATGTATGGTACTCTCCAGCCACTAATAAATAATATTGGCTTTTTTTAAAAAATTTTAATTTTGTGTTCAGTAGAGCTTAACACTGCTTTCAACGATTCAAAAGTAATATCACTGTGACTTGAGCACCTAACCATGGATTCCTGGTATTTTTCCCACCAGTACTTCCAGAACATCCTATCTGAGCTTGATCAAGTTGCTCATTCCACATTATAGACAAGGCTTACAATTATAATAAACTTGTTGTGGAGACAAGATTAAGTGTTAGAAAGAATTTGCCATGCAACAGGAATCAAACCAGGGATGCATGAATTTGTGTCTGATGCAGTATCAACTGACCTACAACGGTGGCAACTGTATCAATTTTGAAATTACATTCAAACTTGTTTTAAGCGACCACTACAGGGACCATCAAAAGGTGGTCGTTTAAAACAATGGTTGCTAAATACATATTTTGTTTACAAATAAGAAATATACTTTTTGATTGAAATGCAAAATTTTGCAAAATTCTCAAAATCCTATGTTGTTATAACTCAATAGAATCGTGTCATTGAGACGATTCTGGTGATTTTTAACAACATAGGATTCATTTTAAATAATTTTTAGTCAGACAATGCCTACTTTTTAGGATATTTTGATTTAAAGAAGGGGATTTTTAAAGCGGTCACTTAATACAAATGGTTGCTTAACCCTTTGCTGTTTAATCCCTGCTTTTTACGTGCCTGTGATTTTATGATAGAGAAAACAATGTGAAAAAAGAAGAAATTGCTTCTGACAAGCAGTTTCTTCTTTTTCCACATTTTTTCTACCCTACTGAATGGTTATTTTTCAAATTAAATCCAATTTAAATTTTCGTCTGCAAAACCTTTGAATTTGGACAGGTCCCAAATTTTGTAAAACAGGAAAGGGTTAATAGACATGGTGGCTTGAACAAGATTGACTGTAGTTAATTTATGATTATTTGCATTCAAAATAATCACTAATTTGAGGTGCAATTTTTTGAAAGCAAAGGTTTCTAAGATGTGATTTTTACTTCACTCATTTCAAGGTTACAATACCTCAAACAAGTAATGAATAACCTGTTTAGTCTACAAGGTTTCATTGTTTATAGAATCAATCAGGAAAATTAAATCTGTTCCGAGAGTCTGATTAAATTTGTTTAGCTAATTATTTCTATTGATAGACTTAACAGCAGCTTTTCTTATGACATTCAGTTGACATTTTTTGATAAATTTGATGATGAAAAATCTTCTTTGTCAATCATTTCTCAGAACTTGGAAAATTATTCTCATTTTTTAAAATGCTTTTGATTTAAGATAGTGAACCTGTAAAAGTTCCACAACATTTCCGAACTCATGATCTTTCACAATTTTAATCAAAGTTTCGAAAAGAAATCATAATGAAACCTTGGTTAACACTGTTATAGTTCATTACACTCAAATTGTTGTGGAACTATTACAGGTCCTCTACCTTTACAATACTTGATTGAGTGAATCAAAATGAAAGAAACAATATGCTGACATGTTTTAAAAATAATTTTCATATATGTGGGACTTTGATTGTCTTTCCTTTACCATCATGGGATTTTACATCCATGGCATTTTATATTTGAGAAAAAAATGAAAAAGAAAAACTGCTTGTAACAAGAAACTTTTCCTTTTTTCACAATATTTTCTACCGAATTGGATGGTTTCTTAACAAATTGCATTCACTTTTCATTGTTGTCTGCAGCCTTTTTTGATTTTAACTATGTCCAGTCTTTTATTTTTAAGACAGAAAACTGGTAATTTAGAGAGTAACTTCTCTTACAAATTATTTTTGCATATTGCTAAGACACAGTTGCTTCCCTTTCATCATAAAACGCCATTGAATACAAATAGCAAGACTTAAACATGACTTACTTGGTAGTTCATATAATGTATTGAAAATACGAAATCTGTTCTCATCCATCTGGACAAATTTGTTGGGGTACAATTCATGGATGTCAGTCCTGAAAATAAACAACAAAATTCCTTTATAACTCATTAATATACAACACAACTTATATAGAGCTATTTAAATTGAAAGACTTACAATTGCAGACAACAATTCTAAGTTCTAACCCAATGCCAGAAAACAAAATACTATCGCTTGTCATGCTGAATAGGCTAATCATCTAAAAAAATTTCAGAACACATCAACAGATTATAGAACAAAGACTCTGATCAGGCTTCAAAAAAGTGACACATATTTGATTGATTGATTCATTGACATGGGTTTAATAATGCTTTTAACATTTTTGCTGTTTTATCACAATGGCCGGTGCACCTACCCATGGCTTCCTGTTGTTCCTCACACCAGTACAACCACAAATTTTGACCCGAGCCAACAGCTGCTCATCTCACTTAGATTTTTCTGCTGATGATTGGCCCATTGGTGATAGACAAATGATCCTTTGATGGCTCAGCAACAAACAGTTGTAACTGCCTATAAATATACAGGCAGTTACAACTATTTTGCACTGAGCCCTTGACTTGTCACAATGATATTTGATAAATATTGGTTGAAAGATGACGGAGCCAGGATTCAAACTCCAAATCCAAGGATTGACAGCGCAACACAATACAACCTGAGCTAGTAGCGAGAGTAACATCTTTTTACACAGCTAAAATACAACTGTATTCACAATGTTTCAGTCACCCATTTACAAAACCAAAGCAGTTTGTGTGGTCCTCTTATGATTTCAGATCTTAAAACTTTAAACCCTGATAAGGAGGGATTATCCCTGTTTGAACCCTAACTCTTTGTCACACCTGTGGGACCCTGTAATTGAAGTTTTATGGTAATTGGAGTCTGATTTAGGTCCATGCATTTATAATGTCTTCTTGCTAGTTGACAGAATGTATTCTCTTTCTACTGAAAATATTCTTTCTGTTGAATAAAAAATTTAAATTCCCCAATTATCTTGCTAAGTGAACATCTTTGGCAAGTCACTGGGAAGACATAAAAAATTTGAAACTACAGCTCTTCCAGCTGTACAGTTAGTCTACACTGACTTAAGCAAAATGATTTTGGCAGTGATAAGAATTTCATTTTCGGTCGAAATACATGGCAAGACAAGACTTCCTTCTTAATGATGTCAAAACAGGGATTACCTTGTCAGGGATTTAATAGCTGTTTTAAGGATTATCTCACCTTCCTACTGCAATAGTACCTAGCACAATCAGAGCTGAGCTAAATTTGTTCTTCATGATCCTATACGTTGAGGTCAATACAAAAACATTTTAAGTGCTTGTAATGTACCTGGTAGTAATGTATCTATAGACACTTACAATAGTATTGCACTTACCTTCAAAATTTAGAAAATGATTTGTGCACGGCAGCCACAAACTTCCCTTTATTCTTAGGTGTTTAAATTAGCAAGACAGTAATGTGAGACAAATTGATGGGGACACTTTATCCCCTGTAAAAAATGACACCTCGTCTCCGAGGCTCCAAACGTAGCATCCCGGTCAATTAAACTGACCCCACTGATTTTTTTATAGGGTTCCCAGTCAGACACCTGTAGTGACAAAGTTAATTTAAAGTTACAGCCCTTTAAGGTTGTTAAAGGGGCTCCTTTTATACGCCTTGCAATCCCTTTTAAATCACTTTTCAAGCTACTTCTCAGGATATGGATATCCTCTTTTAATTTCTATAAACTCTTTTCCCACAAAGACATGCTGCTTTATTATCAGAACATCCCTTGGACTCTTCTGTCAATTGGAAAGTACCTCAGATGTAAGTGTAGTAATTTTGGTCAGTATGACGTAATTTGGCTTCTGGTGGTACTTTGGTCACCTTACTTGAAAAAAAATAAATCTCTATTTCTTTCTGATTGTATACAGAAAACTTTTTGAGCATACTATAATTTGATGACAAAATGCAGTAAATCACTGCATTTTGTAATCAAATTATGAAATGCTTGGATTTTATCTTTTGTTGATTCTGTTCAACTCAAAGACATATCACCATATTAGAGTTTGTGACATCATGTAAAGCCACATGCAAAATGATATGTTTTCATTGACTTTGCTCTCATTATTTCTGAGGTCTATATTCTGTAGAATGGCTAAGGGTTTCTGCTTCACTCATTTGTAAATACTAGTAGTAGTAGTAGTAGTGGTAATAATATTGAATGCTAAATCAAAATTCCTGATCAACAGATTTTGGAAAATGCAATGACTATATCACTCATTAGTCTTTCAGGATTTTCAAAAAGCTGCCAAGCAATCTGT
Source organism: Fragum whitleyi (assembly GCA_948146395.1). NCBI lineage: Eukaryota > Metazoa > Mollusca > Bivalvia > Cardiida > Cardiidae > Fragum > Fragum whitleyi. The sequence continues at coordinate 31,937,072 of OX411555.1, forward strand.
CTCTGCTGCACTGCCTCAGTAAATTTCATCAAGGTTGATTCATATCTTTCCATATGTAGCAAGCTGTTGAAAGTCCCAAATGGCTTACGACCACCAAATGATCATATAATTAATGGAGAGAGCCCAGTTCTTTTTCATGCAGTCATGCCCTCATTTAAGTTACAATCAACTTGTACAATACAACAGCTTTTCATACAACTGACATGATTGGTTTATTTGGATTTTAATTTTCCATTTAAACATTAATTTTCCATTTAAATGATTTACCAAGAGGTCATCTTTCATAAAATGGCAGGTCATGGTTCACTTTCTTTGTAATCCTTAACCAATGTCATGCTACATAAAATTCTTTTTAAGATCACATTAAAATCAAAGACCTAATAGCACTGTAGGACTAAAAAGGACCATTAGAAAAACAAACAGTTCATTGTATGATAATCTAGGATCAGACAAAACATAATGTGCAGGCTGACCAAAGTCTTATCTCCTACAAAAACAGGAATTCTATTTTTTTCAGTTGGGAAATGGTCTCTAATGGAACCTAGATTAATTCATACTACTTCCTGGAAAATTCATGAAAATTCATACCAAATGACTGGGTCGGTGAAGGAAATAGGACTGGTAGCCACTACTGTGCACTGAAATTGGAGTGTGTTGGTCAGTTCTAATTAAGTGAGATAGCTTCGACCAAGACTCAAAGTTCTAACCTTCTGCTTAACCTAAGAGGTTGCCCCTTGGCAGCATGCATTCTATGCTAAAAAATTTGTATGTGCAAAAGCAGATAAAGTACATCTTAAATCAAGAAGCACTATCAGGCAATATCATATAAAGGAGAATGTATAAAAATATAAATTGGCAAAAGACATCATAATTAGGAAGCACCTGTACTTGTTCTGAAAAATATGTCTGAAAATATACTTCACAGACAAAATAGTTTGTGCAGGTTCATATGAAAATTACACGCAAATACAATATAAGTGCCAACAGACTTTTTTTTGGTAGAAAATGATTTCTTGGACAGTTATCAAGAAATTGATAGTCTTTATCTGTTGTTAAACTCTATCTTTTATATAAAACAAGCCCTTAAAAAAAATCGATAAAGGTCTTCAGAAATAAGTGGTATTGTAGGACAAATGATTATCTTGATAAGTCAATTGCATCAATTTTCACAACATTCGTTTATCAATAAAAGATGTTGTTACATGTTTAATTATAGTAAAGCAACCGAAAGTAATGCGATTTTGGGTAACTTATTATACAGAAATTCGTTTTCGGCAATCTGCAAACCCGTATAAATTAGTAATTAAACTTAAACATGATTATAAATAAGCTTGTGACTGATAGGTTTCGTATTTAGAAAAATGATTTTTACTGAATGTAACTGCACAGTGGACCAACGTACAGATTCGCGCATCGGAAGCTGCGATGTCTGTACGTCGCTAATCAGTTAGCTGCGGTCGACAACTTTTCTTAAAAACGCGATTTTATAAAAAAGACAGGACAGAACCACCTGGAGCATCTCTTACAAGAAAGGTAAGACATATTTACTTATTTTTATGCTACGATCTCGACATCTAACGTGTCTGTTTTTATACAATAAAGAGCAATCACTGGCGTTTGTCTTCGGCGACCGCCTTCACTGCTTGTTCTTTTATCATTTTTCCGGCTGGATACGCATTAATTTCTTAACTGATTGAATTCGATTATAGATAAATCCTTTACTTTCAAGAAAATGTAACATTGCGATTGATCCGTGTTGATTCTGTGAAATAAAACTAGATTTTATCCAGGCACCCCAGGTTGTAAACTGTACAATTAGCTGTCAAAATTTACCATCATTAGCTGCAAATACGCTTGAAGCTACTGTGCGATTAGCTGCATATATTCAATGATAGAAATGTGTTGAATATACCGCCGGTTTAATGAAATACGACGTAAAATGAGCTTCTGTAACAATCTGTACCATTGAAAAACACAGATATGTTAATCAAGGCATTTGAACAAGAGTATGCTTTATGTATTCGTTACATCATGTTTTGAAAAGCTCACACAATTTTATTTTCCACTACTCGTTTGCCTCACTGCTTGTGCTCCTCTTGAGATTCATTTTGATACATAAAACGCCCAGACATACTGTTTTTGTTTACAAAGAAAACGCCCTTTATTTTCGACTTACATGAACCTTACATGAACTACTTTCTGTAAGCCGTCGGCGGCGACGTCAATCTGATCTACAGTGAGTTACCATTGTTTTTGAGGACGCCTGAAGCGAGAAAAAATTTGCTACGATTAAAATCAAATCTGATACGATTTTTATTACATATCTTATTTAAAACCTGCAAATCTTATGAAAATGATCGGATCGCCCTCTTATTCATATAAATATATATTTGTGAATTTACTTGAATTTTTTGAGGCACAAGCTTAGGCCTATTGCTGTATAATGGAATTTGTGCATGCCTATGCATGTATCCTGAGTATAATTGAAAACATCTGAATTTCCTATTTTTCCTTTCTGTCGAACAATTTTATTGCAAAATTATCATTACATATAGAATCGATGTGACTTACACATTCTATTAAATTTAAAGCCGTACCTTACGTCAACGTGCAGCTTTCGAAAACAGTGACGGCCCCATGTACAGCATAAACGGTGTTTATTCTCGCAAACGGTGAGCACAAGTTTACTTGAATTTGGTGGGAAAACAGACAAACAAATTCACAACTGGTCTTAATTGTGAACATGGTGAAACTTTTAAAGAAAATGTAAACGAATGTTGGTGTTTTGATTTGTAAGTCTGTAAGTGGTATTTCGATTACGTTAAATTTTGCCAGATAAACAATCACATGTGTTGCAACTATTCAAAGCAGAATTTGGAAAGTCCTTGTCAAAAGCAGCTTTGACGTAACAGCAGTGACGTCACGTTGA